>AWWV01012223.1:0-227682 GCA_001974805.1 Corchorus capsularis | reverse complement strand
AAAAAAAAAAATGATATTTAGCCCCATCTAATTTAAATTTGTTGATAGATATATGTTTAATTTTTATTATCATAGCACATTTGATGATTCATTACAGGATAATAGAAGACGAAAAATTGACTTACATAATTGTAGGAATATTAGAATTGTTCATGCAATTTGAATGTGTTAGTTGTGGAGGGTTTCGAATCAATCACTTTTTCATTGCTTATGAAAGACATAGAAGCATGGCCATTATAGATATTTATAAAGAAAGATTCGAGATGACAGTTACAGTAAAAAAAAATTAGGTTCTTATGACACCAGAGATAACAGCGATTGAGGAATCTTATTTGAAATTTAATGTTATTTAGATCAGAGTTGACCCTAATACCAAATGTCACGGTCCACACCAACTTATGAGGTAGATTAAATATTTTTACTTAAATCCAAATTCCCAAAGAGATCATTAATGTTTTTTTTTTGGGACAAATGCCATGCACAAATTTACTGATTAGAATTTTTTGAGTTTTTGAATTTAATGAAAATGATAACTAAATACTAATTAGAAAAAAAAATGCTTACTAACCGAACTGCTTTATCAAAATGCTAAAAATGAACTAGCAAATGACAAAAATGATCCTAATGCAAATTAAGAAACAATTTAATCTAATTTAAAGGATATGAGTCAAAAACGGGTGTACAAATAAGAGTGCCTTAAAACATGTTGTTGCAGAAAATAAAAGTTTTTGTAGTTGTTATATAGTGTCCCCCTTAAGGCTCTATATTCCTCACTGCCTCTTCCTCCCAAGCTGTGGTGGCCCTCTAATTCTCGGTCTTTTCCTCTGCTTTTGGTCTTTTCCATTATTTTCCTCCTTATTGATGAACATGAGCATTTTATTGCTACTGAATATTGCCCCTCCACTGATCATAAGGGTGATAAAGGTATCTCAACAATTGAAGTGGTTTGAAAATGTGTTGCTTAGACTGACTTATTTGATCTCCGAGCCAATTTGACTTCTCAAGGCCTGAAAGTGACTTGAATATGGCCTTTTAAGTAATTTCCTTTGTGGCATGAAGAGATCCCGATATATGTCAAAAGTATGGGACTTCAGGTTGAAATTATTTTCCAAGAAAAAGAATGGGCTCTTTTGGGTATAAAAACATTTTATTTATTCAAAACTTTTTATTGAAAAGATTGTTTCTTGTTTTATCATTGAAAACCTCCTCATTCGTTTGGTTGTCGCCTAGACGAAGATTTTTTGCCCCTTGCTGGGCGCTTTTGAGAACTGTCTTTAAGTGGTGATCACTTGATTCTACAAGCCTTATTCTTTGTTCAACGACAGAACTTTATTTAATTAAGTCGATTAATGAAAGTGCAACAATTTGAACCACTATTAACACAATGCAATCCTACATGCTAAAGTTTCAAAATACAATGATTTAAACCAAAATGTTATGTTGATGTCATGCATGCGTATGATGCGCTCCAAAGTTTCAGAAATTCCTCCTGAGGCGGGCTTTCGTTGCCCCTTTGTGACTGAGCTAGAGTTGTGTGACCATCAATTACTCGAGAATCCAATTAAGACTCCTTCTGTTGTTGTCATTGACTTTTTCACCAGCACGGCCTGGCTACTTTCAAAGTATTTGAGGAAGGAAGATTTTTGACCCCACTTTGCATCTCCAACCCCTACCGTCAGCTTGACAATGATGCTTCGTTAGGTCGCCCATTTCTCCTTTTCATCTTAGCCAACTTCTGACTCAACTTCAAGCGGGACACTCCGGTTTTGAACGAATCTCCCATACTTCCTGTCGATGTTAGACTCCAACAAAGCAAGTAGAAAACAAGTAACATTTATAAGTGATCTACATGAAGAATCCATATGCATGAAATGCATCTAACAACAAGTACTAATGACGATGCATGATAAATGTGCCATATATACAAGTGATTGACCAGTGCATAATGTATGCATGATCATATATACAAGTTGATGACCTGACAACTCTACAACTCTTGTAAATGTGCATGGAAATGCAAAATGAAAATGATGTGGCTACATAGAAAAGATGCATGACATGGCAAACTATGTTGATTAGCAAATGTACGAGCATGCATGACCAATTATGCTTTTGAAGACATGAAAGGCATGTGGATGCACAATGCAACCTGCAAAACAAAAGAATTATATAGATGTGTCTGCAAAAGAGAACGACAGAAAGTCAAAAAGTTGTTGGTAACTGAACATAAATAGATAACTGAAATTTAAAGAGAAATCATGCCCCTATCAATTTTATTAACAAAACTTTTTGTTTTCCAAAAATGTAAAAAGGACGGAAATGCCCTTGGGGCGGGGAGTCTACCTATTGCGGATAAAGTCATTACCCACTCTACAGTCTTTATTTGAAAATGTTTAAGAAAGATAAAGGTTAGAAGCGTCCCTTCTGTGTGTCCTATACACTCATTTCCAGAGTTTGGCTCTATATAGGCTGGTTTGCTCACCACTATATGCATGGTTTCGGTCAGACTCTAAAAGTTCCCAAATTGTCCTCACTGTCGCCTACTCTAGGCTAGCAAGGCCCCCGATTCTCACCCATTATAGGCTCATTGAAAAGGGTTCAATATGAGTGGAGACGTTTCACATAACCCAAACGGGGATCTTAATTGATCCCACGAAGGTTAGCTAATCCGTCACCGAGCTAAGGGTATAAAGTTCAAACCCCAGGTTCGAGCTGATGCATGCAATGCAGAAAGTGATGTGGTGCAAAAGGGACCAACAAACCTTTTACCCTAAAACTAAACCTGGCAGACCTAGTAACTAACCACAATAGAAAACACGAGAAACAACACAAGACATGGGTTAAGCAAACAGATATATACATGAAAAAGCGATAAAGATGCAAAACAAACAAAGAAAGAAAAACGAGCAATCGTTTTATTAAACCCTAGATCTTGATTTGACTAAGTGAGGCCTGACTCTCTAATGTCGCCAGTGGAGTCGCCAAGCTGTCGAAATGTGCGGGTCCGAGGTCCGAACCCTGCCGAAATGACTTTAGAATGGATGAGGATTCGCCACTAATCTTTTTTGCCTAGGTGTGATTAGCCACATACTGATTATTAAGTCTAATATTAACCTAAGCTTGGCGAAGGTAATACTAAACCTAATACAGTATGCTTAACCAGAATCTACAGGTCCAGGAGTCGGTTATGCTCAGGGAAGGATTAGCACCCCCGAGACGCCCGTCAAACGACGATACCTCTAGTCTAAACAAAATCTAATGGGTCTAATGCTAAGGTTGTGATCGGACCAAAATTATGCATCTTTTTATGGTCATTTTCCTATGCTTTTAGGGTATTTTATGCTTGATTATGCCTTATATTTGGTATATTTGTGTTTATAGGTGTTAAAGTGAAGAAAAGTGCAAAATCACCAATTTGGTACCTTTTTGGAGCCTTTTTGGATGATTATTTACACAAATATTTTCCAAGGACATTTTGAATAAAGAATGGAGCCAATATGATCGTGATTGAAGAGCTTGAAGAGTCAATTTTATCATCATAAGATTGATTTTCAAGAGTTTGAAGCAAAGGAGCAAAGTTGAATTTCAAGGCAAGAAGATATGTCAAGAAGTGTCATAGCACTGGAGTACATGGGTCGCGAGGCAAACCACATGGGCGCCCAACGCTAGTCGACATGCCACCAGCAACCACATGGGAGCAGGCGACCTGGAGCCTGAGAGCAACGCCCTGGGCGCAAAAGCCATCTACATGGGCGCCCAGGGGGAGTCGGGGGTCAGCCATGCGCGCGCCAAGCATGCCATCATGCGTGTCTTCACCTTGAAGCCTCTTCACTTGTTTCCAGATTTGGCGACCTTTCTGTATTTTGGCCATAACTTTTGATCCAGAGCTCCGTTTGAGGCATATGAGTAGCCGTTGGAAAGCTAATTCCAAGATCTACAACTTTCTTGTTTTGGTCGAAGCCCAGTTTTGCCATTTTCGTGGACGAAAATGCCCCTGAAGTCAGAAGACAGAAACTGTCTTGGGCCTGTTTTGCGGGATTGATCCAATTGAGCCCAAATTCTTATTTGGACTAGCTTGAAGACTTGGAGAGCAGCCCAACACGTCCTTAGGGTTTGTTTAGCTCTAAATTATCCCTAAGCCACCCTCTATAAATACCCTCTTAAGTCTAAAACCCTAGCAACTAACCTAGAACAACACACACATCTTTTCTCTAGGTTTGGCGTCGATAGGAAGAAGGGAGGCTGCCGCCGGCCTCAAGTATTGTAAGTCTCTCATGGATTGCTTGCAATCCATGTGTAGCTAAACTTTTATACTTCTTTTCCTTAGGAACTTTTGATCAATGAATTATTGGTGAGACTTTTGTTCTTAATAATTTGAGTTTTTTCCGTTTGAATACGTTTCTTATCTCTAAGTTTCATCTTATGTGTTCATATTTTGATTGATTTGGTGCGCAACATATCTTGAGATTTATGAATGCTATAGTTAGATTCAAGTAGCTTGAGTCAAGCTAAAGTTGGTCCAAGTAACAATTGTAATTCTAGGAGTCCTAGGTTCAATGGGATATCAAACCTTGTTGAAATCTTTAGGCCGAGATGGAAATTGATGTAGGCAAGTTTGGTATTGATTTATCATGCATGTGGATTAATAAAACCTAATGCTTGTTATAGGAAGGGGTGAAACCTAGATCATAACATTAGAGGTTAATTGTCAGCGAGATGCAGATTAATCTTCCTAGCATGTTGGAATTAGCATCACGTCTGTTCCTATACCAATTATTCAAATGGAGTTGTTTAAGATATTAAGAGGATTACTTTGTTTCAATGAAAGTTGATGTCTACGTCTTAGGCTATATACCGATTTGGGGTGATTTATGATTCTTAATTGATTGCAATCTAAGCCAAATTTATGTTTAGTGTCTATGATCCATGATTCATTTGATCAAAGTAGTTACCTAAAGTAGAAGAAGTATGTTTTTATTCATTGTTTTTACTAAACTCTATTTTAAATCTTTAGTTTAGATTTCTTTTAATTGTTTTCTAGTCTAATTAATCTATTTTGAAAAATCCAAAAATATCTTTTCTAGGTTAGAATTTCTTTTGTAAAATTTAACTTTGATTCGTACCTTCCCTGTGGATTCGACCCCTACTTACCCTAGCTAAGTAGTTATTATCTATTTGTTATTGGTTTGTGGGGAATTATCTTGTGATTTGTTCAACGACCGGTCAGGTTGCTTTTATCTCAATCTTGTTTGTTAATAGAAAATGTTATAAAAGAAAAAGAAAAGTTTTTTAAAACAAGTTTAGATGTCGAGAATTTCTAAGAATATAATCGAACGCTCGTCGATTAATTCCTCTTTCAACTCTCTTTTACTGTTTGTTCTCTTGTTGAATCTTCCGCACCGGGAAGAGATTTTGAAAATACTATGTCAAAACTCTTTTTTGATTTTTTCAAAATTGGATTGATTTTATTGCTTTCCAAAAATCCTCTTTCGGAATTACTTGAATTAAAAAAGTTATTTTTTGAAAATGCTTACCTTAAAAACTCTTGAATTACCATTTTTTTAATTTTTCGAAAACTTAATAAGAGAACAAAATTGACAAAAAACATTTTCGAAAACACGTTTTATTGCATCTTTTAATTTTCTGATTTTTCCCTTTTTTTGGATTTTCTTTGATTTCTAAACCTAAATCTTGATTAATGCATGTATGAAATGATGAATGCAAAATGCGGTTATTAAAGTTGACTCACGTAACCCGAGTTATTGAAAGCCCTTCCCGGGATATATGCTCGGAACTGCGACGCATCCCGAGAAGGACGTCTCATCCTCGGAGACATTCAGTGGCCCCGAATACTTGACCACACACTGAAAGTCCCTTCTTCGGAAGGCTACGGTTATCAACTGTCATTTAGTGGCATGCCATGTAACAATTAAATTTGCTGAAAATAAATATGAAATGCAAATGTTTAACCACTAGTTATTAAGCTAACCTAGATTAATTACAAAACCCAAAGATTTAATTAAATTAAAGTTAAACTAACAAATAAATCAAAAGAACTTGAAAGCTAAGGGCCAAATTGGACCATTCGAAGACAATTCTGCACATAAAATAAATGATTAGTAAAGTTCAGGGACCAAATATCATAAATTGAAGATCAATAATGTAAATCAGGGACCCAATCGCACAATCCTAGTATAGATAACCTAGATCTAGGACAAAATTGCATCAATTAACATGAAAAATTTAAATCAGGGGTCAAATTGAACTCTCAGGGACCAAATTGAATGCGGAGACAAGTTTTGGGCTTTATATGAACTACTTAATGACTTATAGGATTTAAATGCATGAAATTAAGGGCTTAATTGAATAAAATTAGAAATTTTACCTGGATCTACCGTTGATATAAATGCCAACCCTCCTTTCTTCTTCTTTTCTCTTTCAAAATTAACCAAACCCTAGCCGCCACCTCCATCGCAACAGCCACCATGCTTCGCCGCACCAGAGCTCCGGGCCACCGCTAACGGAGCTCGAAAACTCCAGATCCCTTCGCCTCCGCTTCCTTAAACCGGAGCTGGTCTCCGTTCGCCCATACAAAGCTTCCTCTTTTCCTTTTCGTTTTCTTTTTCCCTACTGCTTAACCGAATCCCTAACTCTCCCCTAATGAACTAACGCTGCCGTCGCCTCAAAGGTCTACCACCACCATAAATATCACCGAAAACAACTCCAGATCACTTCATTTCAAACCCTTAATGCCATATCTGGTATCGATTTTTCGGAAAGGAATGTCTTTCACTCTTTCACAAGCTTTGGCAGCACCGCGCTCCTTCCTTCCGATCGCCACATCCAACCACCTAAAAAACTCTGTTTCCAAGTATGTTGCTCCACCTCTCCCTTTTATTCCACTTTATTTGTTTCCCTTTTTTTTAAAACAACTAGATCCACAAACTTTTTAGAACCCTAACCTTCTGACTTATGATTTTTCTTTGAGGATTGTTGATAGAAAGAGAGTGTTAAAAGGAAAAGGGAAGAAACAGGAGATTATCTTGAGTTCTTTTTTGAATCAAAGAGAGTTTGGAGATTGAAGAGTGAGTGATGAGAGTTTTTTTCTTATTCTTGAGTTGGGAGCCGAGAGAAAGTGAGAAAATTCAGAGCATCTGTTTGTTCGAGAGAGAGCAGTGACAGAACGAAGATTGAGAGAGAAAAATCTAGAGAGAGTCTCTAGAGAGGATTCAGGGACCGGAATTCGTTTTTTCATTCAAGAGGGAAAGTTCCCCCCGAGCTTCCGATTGAAAAGAGAGGATCTTTTTCATTGTTCATCTGAGACCGAGTTGTTAGAAGGATTCGATGAATGTGCTTTTTTTTAGAGAGAGAAATTCCCTTCCTCTCCTCCAAGGCAGAGATTTTTTCCATTTTGTAAACTTAGCAAATCTGTAAACTTGGGATATGTAAAGGTGGAAACAGAAGCTTTTCTTTTTCTTCTTTTTTTTCATTTCATTTTCTAATATTTTCTGTATTTTTATAGTGACAATGCTTAATGAAAACTACTTACTTAACAAAATGCACTATCTCCATTTTATTTATGCCATGTCTAACTAATTGCCTAATTGAGGATTCATTAATCAATGAACTAAATTGAACTTAAACTACATGATTAAAATGCCACAATGCTAAATTACTAAATGAAACTAAGTCATAAAGTATGCAAAAAATGCTAAAGGTGCACATTAAGATTTTTTGGGTTTTTCAAATGCAATTTAGATGACTAAAAATGAATTAACTAATCTAAATAAAAAGTGGACATAAAATGACCAAAATGCCCCTGAATGTACAAATGACCAAAATACCCCTGAATGACCATAATGCATATTAAAGGAATAAATCGATTTAAACTGAAGGATATAAGATAAAAATGGGTGTCTACATAGACATATGTTTAATTTTTATTATCATAGCACATTTCCTTATTCATTACAGGATAATAGAAGACGAAAAAATGGCTTATATAACCACAGAAACATTAGAATTGTTCATGTAAATTTAATGGGCTAGTCGTGGAGGGTTTCGAATCAATCACATATTTATCATTAAAGAAAGCCATAGAAGCATGACAATAATAGATATTTATAAGGAAATATTCGAGATAGACAGTTACAGTCACAAAAACAAATTTAGGTTCTTATGACACTAGAGACAACAGCGATTGAGGAATCTTATTTGAAATTTAATGTTATTTAGATCAGAGTCGACCCTAATACCAAATGTCACGGTCCACACCAACTTATGAGATAGATTAAATATTTTTAGTCAAATCCAAATTCCCAAAGAGACCATTAATGTTTTTTTTTTTTGGGACAAATGTCACGCACAAATTTACTGATTAGAATTTTTTGAGTTTTTGAATTTAATGAAGATGATAACTAAATACTAATTAGAAAAAATGCTTACTAATAGAACTGCTTTTATCAAAATGCTAAAAATGAACTAGCAAATGACAAAAATGCCCCTAATACAAATTAAGAAACAATTTAATCTAATTTAAAGGATATGAGTCAAAAACGGGTGTACAAATAATAGTGCCTTAAAACATGTTGTTGCAGAAAATAAAAGTTTTTGTAGTTGTCATATAGTGTCCCCCTTAAGGCTCTATATTCCTCACTGCCTCTTCCTCCCAAGCTGTGGTGGCCCTCTAATTCTCGGTCTTTTCCTCTGCTTTCGTTGATTGACGCACCGAGGTTAAATGTTGCTTGACATAGGAATAGGTCGCAAATTTGGTGCTTTTTAAAAGTGATGTGCTGGGGACCGTGGGGTTGGATATGATCTTTCTAAGCACAATGTCAAATAGACGTATGTCGACCACCATAAGTTACTCCCCATTCTGCTCAATGACCTCTTTTAATTTGAACAAATCAAAAACAAAAAACAAAATTTAATGAATCAAAGGAGTAAACTAAAACGGTGACATAGGCGCAACTAGCCGCTCCGAGTACGCTGCCTACCCAAGCGAATATTTTATCATATATTAATTCAGAAAGTACCATAAAAGTGATAGCCTCAGGCGAAACTATGGGGATATTAAATATATATTCAATATAAGGTTCAATTGTGAACGCATGAGTATAAACTGTGAACGGCAAAAATCAATTTTCAAAACTTTTTTTAACCCATTTTTAAGACCTTTATGTTTTTTTTAAAATTAACCAGTACCGTTTTATTAAAACGGGCATATGAGGTTGTCGGTCCTTCCTTATATGTAAGCGACTCCCAAACTCAGGTAAATGGTGATATAATCGCATCATTCATTTAATATGATTAGTGGCGACTTCATTAATTTTTTGCGGTCATCACACCTATTACAGAGATGGATAGTATGCAATCCATCCTATAAACATCACTGGAGTTATTAGACCCCTAATGATATCAGAGCCCAAATATATATTTTAAGCCATGGGTGCTTAGTATAGAGATTGCCAACTTTAAGCCATACGTAGTTTATATAAATATTGGATGAAATGTAATATATATTTATTAAGCATGTAATAGTTTTATAGTTGTATTAAGATAAATTGTATTATTTTGTGTATATTTATTAATATATATATATATATATCCATATATATATATATTTATATATTTCAATGTAGTAAA
Source organism: Corchorus capsularis (assembly GCA_001974805.1). Classification (NCBI taxonomy): domain Eukaryota; kingdom Viridiplantae; phylum Streptophyta; class Magnoliopsida; order Malvales; family Malvaceae; genus Corchorus; species Corchorus capsularis. Next base: position 218,037 of record AWWV01012223.1, on the reverse strand, counting down.
TAATATACCAAATCATGATGTCAATGTTGAGAATATAGTGTATAGGGTTTCATGGAGAAGGATTCTACTAGTGCTTAAGACTATAATTACTGTGAACAGTGTTAAATACACTGTCAAAAAATTATTGAATTACCTATTTGTAGTCCCCTTACGGGAACTGTTGGGGTTAAATATGCCCTTTAAGAGGGCGAGAAAGGTCATTATAAATAAAAAAATTACAGTATCTATAAACGGAGCCACCATGTCATCAGATCGACTATGATGAATATCCTGCAAAAACTCCACTGAGTTCGTTCCAAGAAACTTTCATTGTTTTCCTTGCCAGTTCTAATTAAATTTGAAAATAACATAATTTAATGAGGTAAATTTACCGTGGCAAACTTGCTGGTCAACATTTGCTCCAATTCACATGCACAAGACAGGCTTATATATTACTTCTGGATATTGAAGCATATGTATTATTTTTATGATATCAGAGGCCAAATATATATTTTAAGTCATGGGTGCTTAGTATAGAGATTGTCACCTTTAAGCCGTATGTAGTTTATGCCGACAAAATGATGTTGAATAATATCATGGACAAAAGAGACGAAAATAACGAAAGCAATGGAGTCTGTTACACGGACAGATAGCTTGTTAATCCATCCTATAAACAATGTTGCAGTTATTAGACCCCTTATGATATCAGATCCCGAATATATACTTATATGATATCAGGGCTTGAATATATATTTATAAGCCATAGGTGCTTAATATAAAGATTGTCAACTTTAATGCAAAACCCATTTTTTTTAATTTGGAGCCAATATATTTGGGCAGAGAACCCAATTTCATTGAAACTTTATAATTTAAAATAGCCTTAAGCAGGCTCGATTTTATCTAATTAGCTAGCCGTGAATGGTTTCGAATCGATTTTGTTGGAATTATTGTTGTTTTCGGCGTATGGTTCAACACACCAGATTAACAAGTAAAAATATATAAAAGATTATCTTTTTCGACAATAGAATGTGAAAGGTCACATAAGCCATGATCTTTCTAGATGTGGTTAGTGCAATATACCTTCTGAAAACTTTTTCTTTAAAACCAAATGCAAAAAATGATATTTAGCCCATCTGATTTAAATTTGTTGATAGACATATGCTTAATTTTTATTATCATAACACATTTTCTTATTCATTACAGGATAATAGAATACGAAAAAATGACTTATATAACCGCAGGAACATTAGAATTGTTCATGCAATTTTAATGGGCTAATCGTGGAGGGTTTCGAATCAATCACTTATTTATCGTTAAAGAAAGCCATAGATTCATGGCCATCATAGAGATTTATAAGTAAAGATTCGAGATAGACTATCATAGTCACAAAACCAAATTTAGGTTCTTATGGCATAAGAGATGGTTAATTAACTATGTAATAATATGTTACCCAACTAATTAGTTACATGATCAAATTGATTAATTACTAACTATTGTATAAAATGCCTTAGCAAGTACTATCTAAGTCCCAAATTAACTGTCCAATTTGGGTGCCTATAACTTTGATCATTAACTATAAAATTTTTTTTTATATAATTGAAATTATTAAAAATGTTTTAAAAAACTAAAAACTTAATTTAACCAAAACATAAATTTTAAAAAATAATTTTTATAGTTTATGATCAAATTTGTAGGCATTTGTGAAATACCATGATTATTTCTTTTATTTGATTTATTAGAATTGCCAAGTTGGGGCGTGTAGAGGCAAGGAGACCATTTGGCGATTTTGCCAAGTTGCTTGCAACAACGAAATCATTTCCCATCTTCTCTCTTATTCTAGTCACTACCATTTTCATTTTCTCTCTCTACAAGAGCTCTCGCTCTCTCTCTTTCTTCACTGCTCCATAAATTTGATGGTGAAATTAACATGCAAGGGAAGATAGACAATTCTTTCATAACCCATTTCAAATCTTGTCTTGGCATAAAAGTTGGTGTTTATTGGAGAAATTAGGGACTTTTAAAGCAGTGGTGGAGTCAGAAATTTCGATGAGTGGGGTCAATATTTTAAAGAAATTTTACTTAATATATAGAAAATATTTAATTTTTAATTAGTATTTGGCTTCTACTAATATAATATATATATATATAGTACAATATATCTTAGTTATATTAATAAACTTAGTTAAAATGTAACTTTATATACAATGAACTAATGTTGTAATATCAATATTTCTATGTAGATTTCATATAATAATAGATAGATTAATCATTTTTTCAATTTTATCCAAATTTAATGGGGTCATGAGTCATTTTCTTTAAGTTTGCACAATTTAGATCAAGAAAATTACCATTAAAACTTATATATAATACTATATTTTCAAAGTTCAGTGCGGTCAAATGACCCCACTGAATAACATGTAGCTCGGCCCCTGTTTTGGAGACAAGGTAAGTAAGAGACTTTGGAGTTCATATTTGGAACTTTAATGTGAGAGGAGAAGAGAATTGGAGCTATTGCAAATTGATGTAGTGGGTAAGTTGATTTTGAATATTGACGTTAAATTTGTATTCACATTGTTGATTGAATTGATGTTTTGAAGATGATTAAATGTTTATATTGCTTTGGGTGTTAATCTCATGTGTTGGAGGTTAGAAAAAGCAAAGAATGGTATTAAAATGGTTGAAAAATGGTGGAAATAGGTAAAATGAGGGGCTGTCGGAATCTGGACTTTTCCAGATTCCTGTGACCGGCCGGCATGGCCAGTGGCCGGCGACCAAACAGGCAGCAGGCTACTGGCTGGCTTGCTGCTAGGCCTGGCCCGCACGGCCAGCGTTGTAGCCCAGCGGCTAGGCCTAGCCAACTTGGGCCAAGCCGCTGGTCTAAGGCCCAAAAAAGAAGGGAAATGAAGAAAAAGAAAGGAAAAATGGGAAAAGAAAAGAAATGGGCTTTGGACTAAATGGGCTAGGCCCAATCTAAAAGTAATAGTAGGAAAGAAAGGAAAAAGAAATAAAGCAAATTAAACAGAAATTAGAAGCAAAAAAATTTGGGTCTAATAAATTAAGATGCCGTTAGATTACTATTTTACAATTAGACGGAGAAAATTACTTAATTGTTCTTTGAAGAGGGATTTAACAAATTCAACCACATCGGTTGCATCTCAACTTTAATAGAAATTACAACTTGTTCTTAAATATGTAAAATTACAACTTTACACTTAGAAAAGGATTTCACTTAAACAAGCTAATTGAACAAATAAGGATACAAGATCATTCGTAATAGCCCTAATATGAAAAAAATACCGTTTTGCCCCTGGTCGGCTAAATTACAGTGTTGCCCTTAAAGGCCAGAAATGATCAAATGAACTTTAGGAAGTGTGTTCCAGCTCCGAAACTCGTCCTACAACCCTGAAAGACATATATAGACATGTTATGATCCTTTAAGTGAAATCATGGGGTCTGAGTTATGTCTTCTTCTGATTTATTCTGTTTTATCTCACTGTTTTGGTTTATTATTCTAGTTTATGACTTTGATTATGATACTGATTTTAATGATTTTCTTATGTTGCACGTGCTTCTCAATCAAACGGCTGAGGCACTGATCGAGACATCGGCTAGGCTCACAGTGGATTGACTTTGTGGGTGTACAAGTCCCCTGAACTGTGAGTGAGTTATCTTCAACGGAGAACCCGTTGAGAAAAATGTTTTATTACTTCTTTTATTTAAATGCTTTATAAAATGTTTTGGATGCATGATTAACTTGTTTTGTTTTAAAGAACCTATTCAAGCATACATTGAGGGTAATGTTTTATTACTTCTTTTATTTAAATGTTTTATAAAATGTTTTGAGTGCATGATTAACTTTTTTTGTTTTAAAGAACCTGTTCAAGCGTACAGGAACTTATGAACGTAGCTCTAGGAGCACGTATGACTTGTTGGAACGTCTAGGACGAGACCCAGCGCTAATGTATTTGTTTTAACGGATCATGACTTTCGTTTTGGATCCACATGGTTCATAGCTCCATGACCGACATGCCATATTTATTTATTTACTGATTCGGCATGTGCATGGGAGAGCTAAATTGGGTGTGCTGCGGCCATTACATAGTACCGGACCCAAGCTAACGTCAGGGGAATGGGCTTGTTTGGAAAAATAAAAAAAAAATGGTATTTTTACTAATTATTTGATGATGATGAAAATGTTTCAGATGGTTCCGGAGGTTGACTCGGGCTTAGGTCACTCTGGATAGGTTTTATTGGCAATCCATTTGTTTTATGAAAATGATAAATGATTTTATGTACTCGTTTTATTGCTAATCATGTTTTTTATAATTTGGTTTTCTTATCTGTTTTTTTTGTGAGTGCACCTGATCCTCTTCTGGTTCTCTTTTGAGGGTGGCTCACTCATGGGGTACATTCGTGTACTCACCCACTCAAATTCTTGTTGTGTTTTCAGGATAGTTAGGACTCAGCGTATTCTTAAACAGTCGAGTCGGTGGCATAGGCTGTGATTCTTGTTGTTAGAGGTACTTCTCCCTATGATACAGATCCCACTAGCAGTTGTCTAACGTAGGCTGTGATTCTTTATTTTTTATATTCTTAGCTTGATAATTGACGTAAGGAAAAAAAAGAGAAATATGTGATGTATGATTATACTTTAATTCATTTATTTATTAGTTTTTTTTTTCTTTTTTCTTTTTCCCAATCTCCTAACCTTTTAGTGGTGATTGTTAAAATATTCCCAGGTAACTTAATTAAGCTATGGGGAAGAGGTGAAACTAATCTCCTCCCCTTGGATGCACACAAAACTTTTATTATTATTATTATATATTCATTTATTAACTCCAACTTTTACAAATAATGAAGTTTCAATAGTAGAAGAGGAGGAAAAGTTGAATTTCTTATGATGATTATGGTAATTTAGTCAGTGAATTATTATTTCTCATCATTTATCAATTATTGTACATTTTAAAATCTTTATATTTGTAAATATAATTATATAAATTTATAAGAAAATTTTGATTGATACATTAATCTTAACAATTGAAAAAACATGACTTCAACGTATCAAATATACAATCAATGTTATATGAAAGAAAATCAATGATGATATCTATAAAGAGTTAATACCCTTTTTAAGTATTAAGCTAATACTCAATGAACACGCTAATAATTAATACAAATAGTTTTTGTACTTACATTGTTTTATTAAAATTATAACATTACATCAGTAATATAATAATATTTGCATACAATATATTTTAAAAAAATTAGTCTTATAAAAAATATCAAATACATTAAATCACACAATATGCAACATAAAATATATTTTAATATAATTTTCAAACCCACATGTAAAACATGTGACAAACTACTAGTACTGAATAAAAGCACCATTGCTAAGCAATTAGAAATCACCACTACACACCAAGCAACCATCTTATTGACTTAGGCCCTTCAACTATCTTAGCATCAACCATTTCATTGACTTTGGACTGTAATCAAACCAAGCAAAACACTTCCACCAACACTCCTCGGTCATCGTCTAAATTCGCATCAATTATGCTTCATAATCCATAAACCAGGCGAATGACGCCCTTCACTTAAATGTCTAAATCGGCTCTCAAACCGGTAATTGAAAAGTTTCCAACTTTTTTTTTTGAATTTTAAATTGCTTTCAAGGGAGCTTTCAAGGAGTTTAGGGGTTAAGAATTAATTGTAGCCATGTTTGGTAATAATATAAACAAGAGGGTTACTCCGCGCTAGCGCTGCGAAGTCTTTTCATTACAATCATTTTGTTATAGTCATGACGGATACAGGGTGGGGGCACCGAGGGCAAGTGTATTTTTAGGTTTCTCAGGTTTGAAAAAGTAATTTATAAATACTAAATTTAACCCCTTGAATATTGAAATATTGATAGACTATTGAGCATTAAAAAAACTTACTGGACTTGATATTCTTCAATTGAGTAAACACTTTCGCTTTTCAAAAAAAAAACAAACACTTTCAACTCTCTAAATCTTTTGGGGAAAAAAAACTCTCTAAATCTAAAGATCAAAAGAGACACTACGCATCAAAAAGCCTTTCAGTCTTTGCATCACATTAAAAACCTTTTTTTTTTTTGTAAAATCACATTGGAAACCTTTACTAATAGTAGTTAATTGTCAACCAAATAATCCTACAGTGCATATATTTGTAATATGACAAAACTATAAAAAATAATAATGTTACCATTATGCATTTCTCAGGAAGTCGTAAAAATTTGAAACTAATCCATGGTATCATGAATTCAATTAGTAATTATTAATATGAGTTACAAATATGATATAACTATTGGAAAAAATAGATCTCTCAAGAAATTACCTTGGAATTTAGGGTACAAATGAAATAGTGCAACTATATAAAATTAACAATACAATGCTAGAGTGAAAAAATTATCAGTCAATGGTTGAAAAACTTTTGTAGAACTGGGCAACTGAAATGAAACGTTAAAATTTAAATTCCAAATAAGCAAGTGAAAAAAAAAAGGAAACTAAATAGCATCAAAAGGAATGCATCAAGTGTGAATCCCTAAATTCATTTAAAACCCACTAACAAAGAGCATAATCCAGGAGGCATGAACCAAATATATATCAGATTACTTTAATGGCCCAAAACAAACAAAAATCATCAAGTGTGAATTGAGGGCGATGAAGTAAAAAACCAAGTGATTAAATGACAAAAACGGGGCGATTAACTCTTCCCTGGTTGAAAGTTGAAAGGGGTAGTTAATCTTTTCCAAAATGTATAAAATTAATATAATATTAATTTTTTATGCAGTACAAGGTGTTCATGGGCCGGATTGGGCCTAAGCTTTGATTTATAGCTATAAGGCTTGTCCAAGCCCGGCCCGACTAAACGGGTCTAAGTTTAAGCCCAAACCCGTCCAATTAAAAAAAAAACTTTGTCCAAGGTCCGTCCAAACACACCCATTTAGTAATAAAATATATATTATTTATTTATTTTGAACTCATTATTTAATATTTAAAATATATTTATTATTTATTTAGTAATATATATTATATCTAAGATAGTAAATCTTAATTAACATATATAATTTTTATCAAAATAATTAATTTACACATCTAATAAATATTTTAACTAGTCAATCTAATTAAAAATAAATAAAATATTCTAATTATTTAACTCTACGGCGGGGCCGGGCTCGGGCCGGGTTTTATGGTTAAGACCAAGCCCGGCCCATTTTATGAGCGGGCCTTAAAATTTTGTCCAAGCTCGTCCAACGGGCTTCAAATTTTTGTCCAAACCCTTCCAAATATCGGGCGGGCTTACGGGCTTGGGCGGGTTGCCCGGCCCTTGAACAGGTCTAAGTACAAGCATCAAGATGTTCAAGAAAGTAGAAACAGATTTTACCCTGTAGAAAAATCCTTAAGGTGAAAACCATCACCATTAACCCAAGATCATGTTAAATCATAAAGAAATTAATTAAAACTGTTGCGGAAGCGTACCTGAATTCATGATTACTCAAATCCTTTAGTCTTTGCGGTTAGATCTTCCAAGTTAGGTGGACGGCGGCTATATTTTTCTTAGCTGATGGGATGCCAGAAAAGTTACGCTCTTCTTCTAACTTGGGGACCATAACCCTAAGTATTTATAGGTCTTAATCTTATTTCAACCCATCATGAAATAAACTAAGACTTGGATTTCTACACATTAAAGGCCCATATACTTAATTAGATGATATAAATCCCAAAACTTTAACCTTATTAAATCACTTTAATTTAGGCTTAATTTTATGATAGCATGTATATAATATACAATACATGTATATATATGTAAACCCATACGTTGGATTTTTCCAACATACCCTTCATCAAATATTGTTCAAATTCATCAGAGACAACAACTACAAGTTTCTTATTCAGTTCGAAATATCTAAGAGTCCGTTTGATATTGTTTTTGTTTCTGTTTTTTTGTTGCCAATTTTCTGTTTTTGGAAAAAAAAACTTTGAAAACATGTTTGGCAGGCTGTTTCTGTTTTCAAAAATTTTGGAAACAGAATCAGTGTTTTGGAAAAAAGTGGAAGTAAGAATTTTGTGTTTTCATGTTTTTCCAAAATACTTTCAAAACACAGAAACACATTGATGAACAGTAACAGAAATACTTTTTTCACCAATTTTTTTACTTTTTATTTAAAAACATGCAACAAAAATGTATATATCCAAACATGTTTCTGTTTCAAAAAAATTGACAGCGTAACAAAAACAAAACGAAAACGAAACAAAAACAAAAAACAGAAAAACGAAAACGATGCCAAACGACCCCTAAATTACTAATTTTAAATGAAAGTATTACTTTAAAGTCTCTTAGAATAGATAATTTGTGATTCCAAGTTTTGATTGCTTTCATTCATATTGTTCGCGCCAAAAAATCTCTTTGGAGATCTTGGTGAAAAGGTATCGGGCGTGCCAACCAATTTTAACCGGAAATTGATAAAAAGGGAGCAAGAGAAATAAAAGTTCATTTTGTTGCAAAAAATGAAATACGTAGTGCGATGAAAATTAAATGTTTGCTTGAAGTGCGGAAACATTAAAAATACCAAACGATTTGTGAATCCTGAATCAAAGTCACACTTAAGTGTTTAAATCATTGATTCCAGATTTAGATGACAAAGGAAATGTTGTGAAAAGGTTATTTTCTTGTTTCATTGACAAAGAGATGAGATTTGATTACAACCAAGATGTAAATACAAGAAGAGAATTTATAAAAACAAGGTTGAAAAATATAATAAAAAGATTATCAAGTGAGAACTTGATTAACAAAGATGATTTGAAAGCACAGGGGCTTGAAAAGATTAAAAGCACGGAGCTTGATTGAAGATTTTTCTCTGAGGAGAGTTGTTTTGACCTGGAGTCTGAGTTTTGATGTTGATGATGAAGATTGGCTGTCCTTCAAAACGTTGGAGGCTGCCTCCTTATATAGGGGGGCGGCTTGCTAGGGTTAGGAGGATCTGACGGCTAAGATTAATCCCATTCTAATTCATCTTGATCCTCTGATTTCAAATTTTGAATCAAATCCCTTAAATCAAGGGAATTCCAACCAACTCAATCAGCCACATAATCAGCACGTTTTGACCCTTATCACATTTAGTCACATAATTTTCGAATTCCAGAAGGTTCCAAAGCTTGGTGCAGCAAAAAGAGGTGAAAAGTCAAGTGCAGCGAAGCAGTATGGTGCAGAGATCACTTCCAAACACCACGAACTTCGATTCTTCATTACTTGACCAATAAATTACACTCAATATGACGCCACTAAGCTATCATTTAAGTATCATCAAAATCGGATTAAGGAAATGGCTTAAACCGAGCTCAATCAGCCAAAATGTCCTTAATCGCAAATTTAGTAAAAGTTATGAAAAGTGGAAAATATGGCTTGATTCTTCCATATAGCTTATATATCTCATGTAATGTAAGTTTCAAAGCTAATGGTGAAATCGTCATGCTCAATTGGTCTCGGGATTGGATTCTGTCCTTAATTGCAAAAATACAAGTTTTCCACCGAACTCGGAATGAGCTGAAATTTGGACAGAGTGTTCTTCATGAGATTTTGAACAACTTTAATAAAGGATGTTACCCCAAATTCCTTCACCTTCCTTTCCGAATTCTAAACCCTAATCCCTTTGTCATTAATTGCAAACTTGTAAAAGTTTTAATCCGGGAAGGGCCTGATTTCAATTTCAGGGGCATGGGCCGTCCATACCCAATTTTTACAGTAGATGGGGGGGGGGCCAAATGTGTTTTCAACATAATTTACTTAATTTCTTTAATTTAATTAATTAAATTAAAAGAAATTAAGGATTTAAAGTCAAAGATCAATCTTTTTCTTGGTTGACTTTGGCCTATGGTGGACTAAATCCAACCATCCATAGGACTTTTGGGAATGAATCTCAGCTGTTGATTATACACCACCATGTACATTTACAATTTTACCCTAATTGTAAATTGTGGTATAAACACATATATCTAAACTTCTGGAAATAGTAGATTTTCATATAAAATTATTGTAGTATTGCACTATCTTATTCTTTCCTTAAATAGTAGCTTTTTTCTTTTTTTGCATTATTATTGAATCCTTTGGGAAATCCTTAATACTTCTGTCATATGTGCTAGACTTTTACTTCTTTGAAGCAGGAGAGCCCTTTTCCAAAGCCTCGATGGCGATCATAATGTGGTTGAATCTACTACACCAATGACTCCCTTTGGTTCTTTGGTCTCCTTTTTTCATTCTAACTAGATAATTGACATGCCCTTCGTGATGGGTTGAGAAGATTGTGGAAAGAATGAGCCTTTGTATTGTTAATTACATCGTGTCAGTATATTAATTAAGTGGTTTATGAAGATTTTGATGTTTTTTTTAGGACACTCTCAATTTTCTATTTTGTATATATATATTGAATGTTTTGAAGGCATAATTTAAGTTACCTAAATTGAATGTGTCAATTCCTTTGTTTAAAAGTTATTTAGAATGTTGTTTCTGGATTATATGATCAATAGTTGTTTGTTGATTCTATATGATGTAACCGTGTGAGTTAGGAGTCAATGAGGAAGTTTATAATGCAAATCGTTTGGTTCATTTATAATACGATATGAAAACCATTGTTGGGAGAGCTTTACCCCCATAGTGGGCCAACCCAGCTCGAACAAGGTTAACTTGTAAATATATCAAAAAAATGATACGATAAGAAATTTGATTGAGAAAAATCATTTTAAGAGAAATTTATTTCACAAATGTAATAGTAGATTTCTAGCTCTTGACATGACTAATTAGGACAAAATGCTTTCGAGTCCTTCATGAAAGTCACAGATCATGTAATAACTTTTAACCGGCACTTGAATAACTTCAATCGGACATGTGGATTGAAAATTATACGATAAATAGACCATCAATCGAAACCATAAAATTTCGAAAGCATTTTTTAGAATCAAAACATTAAAATTGGCTTATGAGTTTTTTTATGAAAGTTGTAGATCATGAAACCACATTTTAAAATTGGCTATGTTTGGTGGTGGAGAACATTCTCCATTTTCCATCTACAAAAATATCAAAGAAATTAGGTAGTGACACAACATGTTTCAATGAAAACAAGCATATTATTTTTAGAGAATGGAGATGACAAATGGAGTGAAAATCATCTCCATTCTCTAAAAATATTATGCTTATTTTTGTTGACATATGTTGTGTCACTACCTAGTTTCTTTGATAATTTTAGAGATGGAAAATGGAGAATGTTCTCCACCACCAAACATGGACTTATTTTCACCAAAAAAAGAAAAAATAGAAAAAATTATACTTGGGGTTTAAAATCAGTTTTCCAGATTTAAAATGTTTCACGATGACATCAACATCTGTTTTTGTAAATTTCATGCATCTTCATTATGATTATATGACTGCTTAGCTTTGAGGTCTCAATTGTGTAGAAAATAAAGTTCTACTATATTTTCTTATTCTGTTTTTCTATGAAAATTTCTATAGTATTCCTTGAACTTATATTCTGCTTAAGCATTAGGAGGCGTTTGGTTGGGGGTGATCTTTGATCACCCGTGGTTATCTTGGTAAGTGATTTTAGATCACCCCGTTTGGTTATACTTTTTGGTTTGGTGTGGTAATCCGGATTACCCCCTGATCACCCTTGGATTACCACCATAAACCCATGTAGTCTTTGATAACCAGTGATCTTGATAACCAGTGCATCACTGGTGATCCTAGATCACTAGTGATCAAGGGGGTGATCCTAACCAAACGCCCCCTTAAGATATTCAACAGCTGCTACTTCAATTGACCATGTTCATGAATGTGCTAAATAGATATTGAATCATACATACTTCAAGTATGTTTCAGCTCCTTCCACGAAGCATCACTTTAGGGCTATTGAATCTAATGGTGGCTTTGAAGAAGAAGATGAACATCATAAAGTTAAAATAAATAAAGTTTCACCTTTATTCTTAATTCCACTTCTTTCGCCTTCAAAGCAATTAAGCAATAGGTTAGGTTCCAGTTTAGAAATATTTAAGCTGATGAAAGGAAATGATCTTGAAATTGCAATGGTGCTTTTAAGTGAAAATCCAGATTTTAAATCTGGTGAAAACTAAGAAATGGATTCTCCCTTAGAAGCATCATTACTGTTTCTATCATTTTTCATTCCGATGGTTGAGTAATTATTGAATTTGTCCATATAATTTTAAATCTGTATGTTCTTTTCTGATGGTAAACTAAAGCCAGATTTAAAACTTTGCAGAGTTGTGGAAAATCGAATGAAAGATATTGAAAGGGTAATTCATTTTATGTAGTATATTTTATGACTTAATAGTTATTCATGCAGTTGCCATATATTTATTCTTTTGTGTATTAAAGTTTAGGTCAGGGTGCCATTCTTGGTGGATACCTTGCTTATAATTGTTTTATATTCCCAGTTTGAGTCTGAACCCAGAAGAAAAAATGTAAGACATGAATAGTTAGTGAATAACTCAGTCACCCTACTGTCAACTTGGGTATAATTTTCCTTCAGATTGTATGTTCTTACTTTTCATATACATTTAAATAAAAAGGCTTACAATTGAATGTAATAAACATATCTTTAAGTTTTTGCTAAATAGAAAAGTACAGATGAAAAATATCATTTCAACTCATTCTTGAAAATAAGAATATTAGGCTATGTTTGCTAGTGGAGAACATTCTCCATTTTCCATCTCCAAAAATATCAAAGAAACTAGGTAATGCCACACCATGTGTCAATGAAAACAAGCATATTTTTAGAAAATGGAAATGACAATAGAGTGAAAATCTCAAAATAAAATAAATATGTTCTTCATTTCCCACTCCATTGTCATTTCCATTCTCCAAAAATATACTTGTTTTATTGACACATGTTGTGACACTACCTAATTTCATTGATATTTTTTTAGATGGAAAATGGAGAATGATCTCCACTACCAAATTAACATAGGTCAGATTGGTTTCACTGGGATTTCAATTATGCAAAAGACAACCATGTGTTATAAAGGTTAGATTTGTTTCAAAATAAATTAAACATATTATTGACATATACTCCTTTTATATAAGCATAATGATGTTTAATTAATTCTATGTTTTGCCAATATAAAGATTTAAAGTGTAAAACTAATTTAACTGCATTATATATCAACCCAAACTTGCCTTGACAGTGTTACAAGTTCTATATTTTTCTTTTAAAAAAAATATTTACTCGCATGACTTTGTAAAATATAGATTTTATTAACGTTATAAGCCAACATGAGATTCAATTAGTTACTCCAAGAATCATTTTCTCTATGAATGCAATAAGCAGTTTTTCATGTAAAAGCTGGAAAGTTGAACAACTTTCAGATTGTTTTTGGAAATTAAAGAACAGAACATCTCCAGATTTCAGCTTTACACAACCTGTGGAAAAGAGTACTCTGATAACAATACAAGGAAAAAGGGTATGATTCGATCTTCTGCTCCTCAAAATAAAGTATGATAACATATTCAATATATATTTATTACAATTGCTGATGAGGAATCCACTTATATATAGTATGACAAACAAACAAACAAGTAAGCCTTTAGTTCATTTTTGTTAACTTTTACATGTAATTAACCTTAAAATAAATTCTTACTTGTATTAGATTTTAGGGTTATAAAAACTAATTTAAGTTTAGTTTGTTTAAAAATATCAGACTTTACAATTTCCCAGTCCTTTCCAGACCCCTTGGACAGATGACATTAAATTATAAGAAGAAATAATGATGTATATATAATATACCTAATTTCAGAAAAATAATTGTTGCTAGCTAGAATGATTGCATGTGCAGTTATGATTATTGGCCTTAATTTCAACCCAGAGTCCCCTAGATGGTTGGTAAGATTAGCTGTAGAAAGAAAACTTCAGAAATTTCAACTTTCTACTCCATTTTTACAAGTTAGCTTCAAAATCATTATTCAAAAAATGTGTATGAAGGCTGTCTATGCGTCTGGATTTTGTTGGCAAATAATTCTTCAGGTAATTCCAATTTCTTTCTCTCATTTTAATGCTGCCTGGGACTCAAGGCGTGAGATAGGCCTGTGCTTGCAAAACTTGCTCTTTCTAAGGAATGCCAATGGAACCAGTGCGTTATCGAATCGTAGGCAAAATGTAGTACTAAGAATGATTGTTGGGTTGCCCATTGGATTTGGATTGGGCCCATCACCCTCCATCTGGGCTTACAACTATTTTGGATGCTGATTTTTTTTCGGTGAATTTTGATGCTGATTTAATGCAATGATATGGGTTCTGCCTTTGTTGTTGATAAAAAAAAAATTAAAAATTATGATTTTATGAAATAATAATGAAATTCTAGGTCGAAGAGCTCTTTTTCTTAATATATACAGAGTATATAATAAGATGGAAAAGGAATATGGAAGTCACAAATGAATCCAAACAATGATGGGATTTCTCTCTTCAAATTTGTGGGCTTAAAGCTAATTGCAATTCTAGGGGATGATGCTCATTTGACCTCTGCCTTCAACATCACCAAAAATGCTTAATTATTATTTTATTTTTCTTCACTAACACTTGCATTAAGAAAATCATACGAAATTTTTGGGTTTTCGTAGTGAACCCAAAAACAAACAAAAATGATTAGCAAATAGTATACTAATAATTAATTTAAAAAGACCAAGGCTACTACTCAAAGCATTTTGTCGAATCTAATGTATTTGTTTGCATGTTTTTATGTGAGTGGTTCTATTTTGCAAGTGGGGAAGTGTCCGAGAAAAAAAAAAAATCAGTTGCTTTGTTTGTCTTACTTTGCTATATGCCTTCTTTCCATTGCAAATCCACATATTCACCCCATTCTCTTCTTCAAATTGTGGGATCTCAAAACACACTTCTCCATGACTTCTTCTTCTTCTTTTATTTTTTTTAATTAATTCATTTTATGGGTACTCATTTTTATTTCAATACACAAATATAGCCCTTTTCTCAAGGCCTTTTTTATTGATTTTAGTGATTTTAAAATTAATATCCCATTATTACTTTCAATATACTATATATACAAAACTTTTTTTTTTGGCAAAAATACACAACTTTCAACTTTGTTTTTAATCACCTTATAGATTAACATATTTTTAAAAATTGCTTATCAAATTAAGCTAAAGATTACTTATGACAATTTTTTTTTTGGTACTTGAAATTGTTAGAGATCGAGTCCTAGCCACTAGAACTTAGGACAAGTTTTAAGTATATGTCAAAGGTTTTTTTATATTATATGTATAAATATATGATTTTGATTGCACAATTCGAATTCCACATATCATGTAGGAGTAATACAAAATTCATTCCCTTATGTATTTGAATATAAATAGGAAAATTTCCAATTTAAAATGAGATTAATACTATATATGTAATACCAATTTGCCAATTTGATTTATTTTGTCCTTAAGTTTAGGTCTAGTTTGGTATTGAGATAGCAATTTGAAAAAACTAATTGGTTTGGAAGAAGTGTTTTCTGAAATTGCAGTAAAAAAAATGCAGATAATGTTTTGTATTGCTGTGGAAAAATGTGATGTAAAGATAAAATGTCTAAAAAATATATACTAGTTAAAAAAGGAAAAGAGGAAAATAATTAGGTGATTTTAGTCATTTAATGTTCAAACGCACTTTTTAAACGCAAAAACACATAAAGATTAGCTTTCCATGTTTGGCTTGATTTTTGTGGTCAAAATCAACTTTTAACATAAATCAGGATTTATTTGACATTGCGTTTAAGAGGTGAAAAATATACTTTTTTTTTTTGTAATCTCTAAACGCAATGCCAAACCAAACTTAATATTATGGTTATTTTAGGGAAGTTCGAGTAGATTATTATTATTATTATTATTATTATTATTATTATTATTATTATTATATTATGTGAAAGACTTAAGTAACAACCTAAAAGGCTATGGTTGGAATGTACTCTATCTGCGGAATAACAGTAAAACCACTTTCGAAAACGTTAGCCTTAGATTGGATTAGAGACAACCTTTTCGGGTTGTTATATATAATAATTATTAATAAGATTAATCTCATTATTAAAAGCCTGATTAATCCAAGTTAAGCCGTAAGCTATAGCTAGGTTTTTGAATATTATGACTAGTCGTTTTCGTGCATAATAATTGTAATGAATGAAGTGCGTTCGTTCAACTTCAATCATTCCTTAAGAATCTTATTAAAATGAATTTATAACAACAAAAACCAAAAGAAAAAAAAATTGTAGCTATCATCAGAATCATAATATAATTACCAGAAATATGTGTTAAGCACTAATTGCTAAGAGATAATCCAAAGTTTTTGGGAAAAAAAAAAAAAAAACTTTGGATTATCTAAGAGATAATCCAAAGTTGAAAATGTAAACAAACGGCAAATGATTGGCGAATTGTCTGATTTTCGCCTTTTTAAGTTTTACATAGTCAAAAAGACTACTAGTTGATAGAAAAAAGAAATGCATAATATCTGGCTGTGATGGTGAGAACTGAGAACCCACCAAGCAATCTTCAATGACACCTAATTTCCGGAAGAGAAAAATTTAGCTTAAAATTTTGCCTTTATGTTATTTTTTTTATTTACAAGTTTTTTTTTTCATGGGAGGTATATTTACAAGTTAATCTTGTTCGAGTTGTCCCACTATGAGGGTAAAGCTCTCCCAACAAAGATTTTCTCCATTCACAAGACTCGAACTCGAGATCTTACCTAAGTGTCTTTATGTTACCTACCAACAACTCTAAAAGTACCATTCTGGGCCTTCACAAACTATAAAAAAGAGTGATGATCCTATGGACTCGAGTCCATGGGAGTTACCAAGTAATCGAGACTAAATCAAACGTATGATCATATATTCATGTGAATTTTAAATTTACACAATGTTTAGAAGTCTATATCTACCCATAAAATAAAAAAAAAATTTTGAGCTAAACTTCATGCTCAAATTGTATCTTAATTATTAAGGTTCTTAATTGAACAAAAGAAAAATTTATTTGGTACGAAAACTTTATGTTGAATTTCTACCTCAATAAATACAAAATTTTAAAAAATTTCATATTTCAAACTAAAATTCATTTAAAATACTATATGAGTAAACTTAAAATTCACATGAATATATGATCATACGTGTAATTTAGCCTCGATTACGTGGTAACTCCCATGGATTCGAGTCCATAGTACCATTGCTCATAGAAAAATAGCATTAATTATCCAAATTATAACTAGTATATCATTTATTTAAATCTATAATGTTATAGTATTTCGTAGCTTGACAATTGTATAATACATATTCCATATACTGTATATAGCTTTTTATAGATTTTCAAACGTTGTTAAAATTATTATACTAATTTTTGCTTAATTGCGTCTGAGACAAAAACAAAACATTGAAATTGCAAAATTCAAGATACACTAAAAATTGCAATTCTCTCTATTTGGTTGGGCGTTCAGTTAACACAACGGCGCGGGCCATAACTCCAAAAGTATAGTGAATAACATTATTTCACACAAAATATAGCATATGTAGAACTTATAATTAGACTGGTAAAAAAAAAAAATGAACTTGTAAATAAATAGAACTAGACTAGAAGTGACGGGCCAACTGCCTAAAATATAAATAAAAACCTTAAATTTGAGAAAGAAAAACAAAGTAAATAAAATAACTGCCCCCGACAAAACTGTGAAACACAGTAAATTTCAGGTATTAATTCACCTTAATTTCTCCTAACAGGTTAAAATACAATTGTCCATCACGTGACCTAATTTTTTTTTTTTGGTGGAAAAGGTACTTGAATTAAACAAAGTTTTTTTTTTGGCCACAGAATTAAACAAAATTTAAGAGTTTACACATCTTGGGATAGTAATTCCCATCGCATCTTCCATAAAAATGTTAACAATAGAATTAGGAATACATTCATAGATCAAAAGGTTATCAGTTGATAAGTTCCTCCCCATCACGTGACCTAATTAAAACAAGGTACATTAGATCAGTGAAATTTTTTGGCCAGAAGATCAGTGAAATAGAAGCGCCATTTATATAAGATTACAATAGGTCCAGAGTGATTATTTTGATCCCGTCTCATCTTACGGCCAATATATACTACTACTAGAAAAACCGGTTGGTGAGGCCAATCAAAACTCATGGCTTTTCCAAAGAAAGGCTAGCAATTACTAGCCACGTGTCAGTTTCACTGAGCTTTGATACACATGAAAAACACAGCTACAGCTACTAGAGTCAGCAATCAGCACGGTCATTTAATAAAAAGCAAAATAAAATTTAAAATAATGGCGCCAAGTTCAAGGTTGCCTCCCACATTAGTCCCAGCTGTAAAATGACAAAAAGAAAAGGTAAAATGGTAAATTTCACAGCTGTATAGTAACGGCCTTCTGCGTGGATTAATGAAAAGACGGAAATGTCCTCAGTCAGAGGTAGTGTATTAAAAATAAGAGGGAGTTACGGTAAATTAATTAGGAATTAGGAAGGGAATTAATTAGGAGTGCTATTAAGTATTAATAATCATTAACTATATATTCAGTTGCTAAAATTCTTTTTAGTCAAACGGGGAGGACTGACCCGAGTGTCCGGAGTCACGTGACCTGAATCCCTGGTTTCGAGAAGAACTCTTTTGCCGAGTCAGCATCCCCGGTTCACCCATTGGGTTTTCCTGTTTTAGGGGACCACTGACCACGTGTCAACATCTTAGGAGCTCATCTTATGCGGCGCCTCGTAAAATATCTCCCCCTTGCGAGTACCCGCGCGGGTCGTCAAGCGGGCTTGGCAGGTCCGGCCTTGATGGTATTCAAAGGCTCTTTCTCCATTCGTTAAACTCTTCTGCCACTTTTCACTCTCACTCCAATTTCTGAGATGAGTCTTCTCTGTCTAAGTTTTCAAATGCTCTCTTTCTCTCAAAAAACACAAATTTCCAGATTTTTAATCCCAGAATAAAGATCAAACAGCCTTTTTTTCAAGAACAACCTATGAACATGATGAATGTTCAAACCGAAACCCAGCTGGCCACCGCCCTTTCCAGCTCAGACCACCACCAGCCGCCTCTCCAATGCCGCCGGCCACCACCCAAAACCACCAGGAAATCCCAAAATACACCTCTCGATCCCATTTTCTCTTCTTAACCCGAATCTTACCCTAGATTCCCCAAAATCCAAATACTCCACCAAACCCTCTAGATCTGCACTTGACCGAACCAAAACGCCACCTCCAATCTCCTTGAAATTTCCATCCAAACAAAGCCGCCTCAAACTATGTCACTCTCCCCTTCCTCTCAAGCCTTAAAACGCGAAAATCTCGCCAAAACCGAGCCTCCAAACCCCGAAAAAGATTATCCGAAAGTCCCTCGTAGTCCTAGTTTCTGTTTATTTGGCTCTCAAAAAGGAGAGAAGAAGCTTTGTGTTTGTTTGTTTTTTTTTTTTTTTAAGCTTTTGAAGCAGAAAAGGAAAAGAACAAAACAGAGGGTTTTTTTTTGGTTTTTCCTTTATTTATTTTTAAATTTCTTTTTAAAAATAAAAAGGAAAAGAAATGAAAAAAATAAAGGCCCAATAAAAGTGGATTAGGCCCAACCAAAATTGATTCCCGCCCTTTAGTAAATTACCTTCTTTTTGTTGGTGTTTTGGTTTTACTGGAAAAGAAAAACAAAAGGAAAAATTAAAAATATTTTTTTTGAAATAAAAAATTAAAAATATTAAATGGCACTTAAACCGGGTGAACCAATTACGGTTGCTCAA
Organism: Corchorus capsularis; assembly: GCA_001974805.1. Classification (NCBI taxonomy): domain Eukaryota; kingdom Viridiplantae; phylum Streptophyta; class Magnoliopsida; order Malvales; family Malvaceae; genus Corchorus; species Corchorus capsularis. The sequence continues at coordinate 198,269 of AWWV01012223.1, read as the reverse complement.
CTCTCGATATAAGCGCTTTAAAACTCTGCTTCCATATTTTCTGTCTCTTTTTCACTCTCTTATCTCTCTCTCAAACACTCTCCTCCATTTTCAGTCTCTTATCTCTCTCTCTATAAGAGGAGTTCTTCTTCACTCTCTTCATTTTCCTTTCTGAGGTTTTTCTCGAGAAAAGAAAAGTATCATCAGAAAGCAACTTGGGTTCTTAGTTTCTTTAGGAATAAGATTTGAAAGTTACCCAAAATAGCAAGTCCGTGCTCTGTTAAGTGACTGAGTAAAGCACTGTCTGGGTGTTTTTTTGCCCGGATATTTATTCTCTATTTATCCCTTTTCCGGTAAAGCTACTTGCTTGCAGTATCTCTCTCCCTTTATCTTTTCCCACTCTCCCACTTTTGCCTACAAAAATTTCTTCCTTTTTTCCTTCTCCCCGCTCTCTCTACACTGAGTTTCTTGCTATCTCGGTGGCTTTTTCCGTACTGCTTGTTTCAGCACACTCTCCTTTTTTTTGGATAACTTTCCTTGAAACTTCTCGTCGTTTGATAAACCTTTTTGAGTAAGCCTTTGAATCAATTAATGGTGGATTTCTCTTCATTTCAAGCTTCTCTTTAACGTGTTCTCCCTTCAGCTTTCTTTTTTAGCCCTTTATTCTCCTCGTGTCTAGTCTCAAAGGGAATCTCTTCTTTTCCCCCTTCCCCCTCTTTTTATTTCACTCCCCCCTCCTCCCACTTTCACTCTCAATGAGAACAAGTGAAACAATCTGAAACATCCAGAAAACTCAAAACTGTAAACCAAGAAAACAACAACAATGGATCATTGTCCTGTTCCTTCAATCAAATATACAGAGCACCTCAATCAAACCAAACTACTTTCTCCATTGTTCGAAAATCACCCAGAAACGAAACCCCCCCGAGTTGTTCGGATTTCAGTTACCGATGCTGACGCCACCGATTCTTCAAGCGACGAAGAGGAAGAGCAAACAACCAGGTTTCGTTCTCGAAACAGAGTGAGGAAATTTGTTAACGAGATAACTATCGAGTCGTCTTGTCCCACTGAGAACGATGCCGTTTCGAGAAGTAAATCATCGTCATTGTCAAAGGGTTCCCGGAAAAGGCCAGCGGCGGCTGTTGCTGAAGTGAAAGTTAAAACGCCGGCAAAGGTGCCGGCTAGTAAGAAGTTTAGAGGTGTACGGCAACGGCCTTGGGGAAAATGGGCGGCTGAGATCAGAGACCCGCTACGACGTGTACGGTTATGGTTAGGTACATATGATACCGCCGAAGAAGCAGCAATGGTTTATGATAACGCGGCTATTCAGCTGCGTGGACCCGACGCGCTCACCAACTTTACCACTCCTCTGCAAAAGTCTCTTGAAGACAAAAGCAGCCAAAAACCGTTATCCAGCTCAGATTACAACTTCGACGAGGAATCTCACAACACTAACCTTTCCTCTCCGACCTCCGTTCTCCGTTGCCCTTCGCTTTCGGCCGAAGAAGTCGGCTCGCAAAGCGCCACAGAATCCCGAGAAATCAGGAGCGAACCTCGAGATGTCATCTACGAATCTTGCTGCATATCAGGAGAGAATTTTTCCGACTTCTCGGAGTACTCCTCTTTTCTTCCGAGTGACATATTCAGTTCAGTGCCGGATTTATTTGAGGATAACACAAGCTTACATGAAGATTTATTCAAAGATGATTTCTGTAACGGATTTTTGACTTCTGGCGGTGATTTCGACTTCGGTTTTGGGGGATTCTCGAGCTGGCAACATGCCGATGATCATTTTCAAGATATCGGGGATATATTCGGGTCAGATCCTCTAGTAGCTATTTCGTAGAGTTTGTTTATTTTCTTCTTTTTCTCGTGTAATGCCGGTTTTTCGGCAAGTTTTGAATCGGCGGGAACTGAAAATAGCGGTCGTGTTTTTGTCTTTAATTTTTTTTTCCCCTCTGTTTCGGTTTTGTTTTTCAGTTTTTGTTTATTTATTTAGTGTAATAATTTTGTTTATTTATAATGTTAATTAAAAAAAGTAAGAATATTAAGAATCTCCGTCACAGTAACAGTGACGGACGAGTTTGGCTACGTGTTCAGTTTTCTGTGCCTGTGTCTTTTATATCATGTTCTTCTTTGGTTCTGTTCTTGACTACTTGTTGTGTCTTTGTGAAAGGCACGTGTTTGATGCACGTGACAAGAACATTTTAAAAGTTTCTTTTTTTCCAATTTTGTCAATTTTTTCTGAGAGTGTAAGAAGTAAGATTTTATTAGAATTTTAATTAACTACAGTTCACACGTGCTGTCAAACGGATCCATGCACCTTAAACATTTTTTTTACCTAAAAAAACAGTACTTTGGAATTGTTAAACTCGGAGATTTCAGTGCTCCCGTTGTGGTACTCCCACTTTTGGATGTGACGCTCCCAATGATTTCTAATCATTGGATTCAATATCTAATTTCCTTACCGTCCGATACAATAAGTTTTAACCTGCTAAACAGATTTTAAAAACCTGTTGGACTGAATTCGTGTGTGGTTGTCCTCGTGATAGATTTTTACACCTTTTTTATTCCACCCGTTGATATCAACAAAATTTTTTTCTTAAGTTTTTATACGTTGTATATTTTCCCCAATTTCTATCCCCAATTTTTTTCTTAAGTTTTTAACATTCAATTCGTATATTTTCCCCAAAATATACAACATATAAAAACTTAAGAAAAAATTTTGTTGATATCAACCGGTGGAACAAAAATGGTGTAAAAATCTATCACGAGGACAACCACATACGAATTCAGTCCAAAAGGTTTTTAAAACCTGTTTAGAAAGTTAAAACTTATTGTATCAAACGATAAGGAAATTAGATATTGAATCCAATGGTCAGAAATCGTTCGGAGCGTCACATCCAAAATTGGGAGTACCACAACGGGAGCACTGAAGTCTACACCATTGTTAAATGCTAAATTCAGACAATAAAAATGGTAAATACTTATATTCTTTAAATTATTAAATTGAATAAAGTAATTTAAGGGTTGAACTTGAATCTTGAATCCTCCTTTCAATGCACCTATCTATGGTAAGCATTTCATTTCATTTAAATCAGTAGGTTGCATGCACGTAGTTGAAGATGATAAATTTAATCAGATTTTATTTTGAATGCCTAAATGTATTAAAACATCTATGAACTTACCCCTCTTTTTATTAAATAAAGTTGCAGTATTGAATTGTTTGAGTATGGAAAATGCTCAAAAATTTAACAAAAAAAAAGTGCTTAAAATGAATAATACTAATCCATTTGGCTTTAATGAACTTCAACTTCTTGATGTATATGTATAAGATAAAAGATTAATTTGTAACCAAAATGTTTACTTGAACAATGAATTGATTTTGATACACTTGCAATAGAGTAGAGCTAGGCCCTAGAGAGTGAAAGTTTATTATATTAGTCATGATCTCAACTAATAATATCGTGCAAATTCAAAATAATCTTAAGATTTTAGCCACAAGTTATAAAAGTGGTCTCCATACTTGCATTTTAGGACTGATAGACCGAACATATTACCTATGTCTAATAATTTTCTTAATTATTAAGTAGAAGTAGAAAGTAAATATTTTTTTCCTTTTGTATACAATATTATCTATTTATATCTATATCTATACGTTCACTTGTAAAACTTTTGAATCGTCTATTATATCCTTATTTGTCAAATATCTATACTATATATAAAAGTACGAGTTTTAAAAAACTTTTGAATTACCTATTGTACCCTTATTTTTCAAATATATTGTCTTAAATGCCCTTACTTAACTATTATAGTTTTATTCTACTAGAAACTCTATTTTTATTCAATTAAATTAAATCTAATATCTTTATAATTACTTTATTTTTACCAAAAAATTTGGATATACTAAAATTTTTTCTAATATACAATTTTATTCTACTAAAAACTCTGTTTTCATTTAATTAAATCTAATATCTTTATAATACTTTATTTTTACCAAAAATTTTGGATATATTAAAATTTTTTCTAATATACAATTTTATTCTACTAAAAACTCTATTTTCATTTAATTAAATTCAATATTTTATATATATTTTTATTTTTACCATTTTAATTTAAAAAGTAATTGTGATTGACATTTTCTATCTGATAGTTCAATGTATTATGATTAAAAATTTGTTATTTTCCTAACGTGTAATTATTTTATTTGACTTATAATTATTTTTTTCTTGATAAATACAACTTTGTTGTGGGTTTAAATTTGTTGTTTTATACATTGTTAATATTTTTATTTGTGTGGAATAATTTCTTTTGTTACTTTGATGGTAAAACCCAATGTATATATAAATGGGCTGGTCGGGTTGGATTTGGGTTCAGTTTCGGGTTAAGGAAATTTTGGGTTATACGGGTTCGGTTATTTTTTGGTTTTAGGTTGGGTTGAGTTTGGATCGCTCAAATGTCGGGTCATTTGGATTTAGGTCATTTTTGGTTTGGGTGTTTTTCGGTTTTGGGTCATATGGTTCCAATAATTTTGGGTTTGAGCCTCTGGTTTAGCCTCTAATTTTCAGGTTTAGGTCTTTTCGGATGCTGGTCATTTAAATATAATTAATCTCGATTTAGGTAATTTCGGGTTGATCGAGTTCGGGTCATTAATGATTTGGGGTCAAATAATTTCGGTTTCGAATTGAGTGGATTTTTTGGTCGAATCGAGTTGGATCTGGTTCGGTTTCAGGCAGTCGAGTCGAATACCCACACTCGGATGAAATTTTGTCATCTCTAATAATATAATTTTTTAGGACAAAATTAGTAGTATTCTTAAGATTTTAATCTTCATATAATTTAAAGTATCACGTGCAACGCACGTGGAAGCGAAGACTAGTATTTCTTAAATGTCATTGTTTAATTATTATAGTTTTATTCTACTAAAAACTCTATTTTTATTCAATTAAATCTAATATCTTTATAATAAAAACTCCTTTTTTATTCAATTAAATCTAATATCTTTATAATTACTTTATTTTTACCATTTTACTATTTTTCAATAAAAATTTGGATATATTAAATTCTTTTAATATATCAGTTTTATTCTATTAAAAAATCTCTACTTTCATTTAATTAAATTCAATATTTTATCATTATTTTATTTTTACCATTTTAATTCATTATTTGATAGTTTATAATAATGTATTATGATTAAAATTTATTATTCTCTAACGTGCAATTATTTTATTTAACTTATAATTAATTTTTTGCTTGATAAATGTAACTCTTGCTGTGAGTTTAAATTTAATGTTTTACTTTGTTAATATTTTTCTTTGTATGGGATAATTTCTTATGTTACTTTGATAGTAAAACCCAATGTATATACAAATGGGCTGGTCGGGTTGGATTTGGTTTAGGTCAGTTTCGGTTAAGGAAATTTTGGGTTATAAGGATTCGGTTAATTTTCAGTTTCAGGTTGGGTTAGGTTCGGATCACTCAAATGTCGGGTCATTTGGGTTTTGGTCAATTTTGTTTCGAGTCTTTTTTCAGTTTTGGGTTATATGGTTCCGATAATTTCCGATTTGAGCCTTCGATTTTTTAAGGATTTGGGTCATGTCATTTCGGTTTCGGATTGAGTGGATTTTTTGGTCGAATCGGATTGGATAAGGTTTGGTTTCATGCAATCGAGTATAATACCCGTACTATGGTGAAATTTTGTCAACTCTAATAATAGACTTCTTTAAAACAGATTAGGTCACGTGCAACGCACGTGAAAGTGAGGATTAGTAAGAATAAAAAACCTAATAACAAATTTTACATTCCTCTTCTATTAATCTATTGATCCATGTGATTATAAACGTAAAACTAATCAGAAGGTAATAAAATGACTTAATCCGCACTCCGAACTATCACCAAATGGACAATTTGTACCCAATCTTTTATTTTGGCCAATTTCAACCAAACTATACATTTTGCACAAATTGCACCAAAAATGGAAATCAGTTGATCACGTGACATCACGTGACTAATTATTCCATTATGTATACTGAGTAGGAATTCTACTAGAACTCGTGGAGATTCTACGTCCTCATCAGTGGGCCCCACTTCACTTTTTGGCGGTAAAAATCCTGCCCTTCACCCAGTCCGCTCCCGACCCATTAAGTCCGACTCGACCCGCATAAAATGTTAGGTGGGTCCACTGATGATGATGTGGAATTTCCACGTGTCCTGATAAAATTCCAGCTTAGCATATATAACGGAGTAATTAATCCATGTCCATTTTTGATGTAATTTGTCCAAAATTGATAATTTGGTTATGACATTGTCTAAAATAAAAATTCGGAGTGCAAATTATCCATTTGGTGATAGTTAGGGTGCAACTTGATATTTAAGCCGTAATAAAATTCATTTTCAGCTCAAATTGGAAAGAAAAGGTTAAATCATAAACGTAATGAAGCACCCAAAAAAAATTAAAAACGTATTTAGACTTTTTTTGGTGAATAAAACGTATATAGACTTTGCAAATAGCATAGTTGTATATTATTTGTCGCTCTTTTATGACGGCCCTTTTCTTATGCTTTATTTCCTCTTTATTAAGCTTTTACCAGAAATTAAAAAAAATTTACACACTCATCCAAGTAATTATGTTCTGGCCAAAAAAAAATCCAAGTAATTATGGAAATATATGGAATAGAATTGAAGAATTGAAATTCAGTTATAGGGCCGTTTCGAGGAATAACAGATCTGATTAAACGGGGAGGTGGAGCGCGAACCAGCGGCAAGTGGCCTCTTATAAATGACTTAGATATTTGTCCCCAGCCCCAGCTTATTGCCCCAGGTGTTGCATTTCTATAATCTATTAAATATATAAATATAGAAATGTAAAATTGATTATAAATCCATTATTTCCTCCGTCTCAAATTATTTCATTCTTTTTTTTTTCAAAAATTGTAAAAATGATTTCATTCTTTTGGGTCTAAGTATTCGTAAATTTGAATTTTTATTATAAAAAATTTATAGAAAATTAAATTTTAAAAAATTATGTTTTCATTAAGGTAAGTCTTAAGTTTTTCAAAAAAATATTTTTTAAAAATTTGATTATATATATTATTTTTACAATTAAAGGTCGTCAAAAGTAAGATTAATTTTATTCAAAAGGATCAGATAATTTGGTATGGAGGAAGTATAATAAAAATAAGTTATCATAATGATTTTTACTATTCATCATTTTAGATTGACATTGGGAGCATCCTCATTGGCTGATCTATATTTGTTTTGCTTTCTTTTCTTTTTTTTTTTTTTTATGTTTTTGGCTGTTCCATTTCCATATTTGTATTTTTTTTAAGATGTATTATTGGGCTATGTCTTGTTTTTTTGGTTCCTTTAATTTTAGGTACTTTTCCCCTTCAATCCTTTATGCTTTTTTATTTTATTGAGAAATTTGAGATTAAAAGATATTTTTTTTCTTTTTTTTGATAGGTGATATTTTTCTTTTTATTTTGTAGGTAATTGTTGCGTCAAAAATATCTTGTTAAAGTTTTCACGGAGAATTCTTAATGACAGCATAGGGGTATGCCAGTCAATTTGCTGAAATTGACAAAGAGGATGTAAAAACTAAATCTGGTGCGCGGAGCAACAGAGTAAAAGATCAGAGCGATTTCTGGGGACTGGATCAAAGTCACACCGAAGCATATAAATCATTGGATCCACAAGAACAAGACTTCCTAAATAAACGCTTCAAGAGCGGTTGTTGATTGAGATTGAAATTGAAAGAAAAGAGCAATTTGATTGTTGTCTTTTGAAAGAGAAACAAATATTTGATGTTTTAACGTCCGGAGACGAGATTGAAACAAGGAAAATGTAAAGAACGAGTAAGAACTCGTGATGAACAAGAGAACAAAGGCGCGAAGCCTGAGAGAAAATAAGCACGGAGCTTGGTTTTTTGCGCGGAGCAAGTTTGTAGCTGTAGAAGCGTATGTGTGTAGCTGTAGAAGCGTGTTTGAAGCTTTGGAACTGATTCCTTTATATAGGGGGCGTCATGGGCTTGAATTCTGGTGGGCTTTACTTGCTGAGGAAGACAAATTCCCTCTGACTGGTCAAATGGCATCTCTAGGAAGGTGCAGTGAAGCTTTCCTTCTCCTTCTGATTGCTTCCAACAGGTGAGAGGAGAGTGGAGAAGAGGCCAGGACGTTACCCTCTGATATGGGTGACGGAAAATCTTCCCTCTGATATGGGTGATGGAAAATTCTCCCTCTAACTGGTTACACATCATGCCTTCTGCTATTTCCGATGGACTAAAATCACCTGACTTGACTAAGAAGTGGTCCTCTGACATGGGTCTTGGAACCTTAGCACCATGGCCACGAAATTCCTTCTTACTTAGCCATATTTATCTCTTCAAAACATAGAAATATCTTTTAATTAAGAACCATGGCTAAACCGGGGTGACAAAGCCACTTGTCCTTAACTGAAAGGAATGCAAAAGTTGCAAACGAGCTCGGATTAAGTCCAAACTTCACCAGTAGGGTTCATATATCAGCCAAAGATCATGGTGAAAATCTTAGCTGGGTTTGAACCCTCCTTCATGGTGAACTAGGTTTCACACCCCAAACTATCCTTAACTGAAAAACGTGCATAAGTTTTTCATCTTAAGTATGATTGATATGAAACTTTTCCAAGGGACTTAGATTATCTCCATAAGACTATGAAAAAAATTATAAGTAAAATCGAGCTCTCTTTCATGGTGAACATGGTCTCTCACCCCAAACTGTCCTTAACTGAAAAACATGCATAAGTTTTTCATCTTAAGTCTGATTGAGATGAAACTTTGCCAAGGGACTTAGATTATCTCCATAAGTTTATGGAAAAAATTCTAAGTAAGGCCGAGCTCTCCTTCAGGGTGAACTTGGTTTCTTACCCCAAACTGTCCTTAACTGAAAAACATGTATAAGTTTTTCATCTTAAGCCCGTTTGAGATGAAACTTAGCCAAGATGATCTACATGAACCAAGGATCATCATGGTCTAACCCTCTGTTGGATCCGCACCCCCTAGCTAGATCAATTTCATTGATTTCGCCTTTTTGTCCTTAAATGAACAAAATGCAAATTTGCCTCCCGGGAGGAAGCAACTAGCTGGGCGGCCTGACCATTGTGTTTAAGTGGTCATGTATGATGGATGTGAGAGATAAAATCCCACGTCTCCCTTAGTTCAGTGAGTGTTTCACTTGCTAACAAACTCTTGCTCTCTGCCTCCTTAGTGCAAGGGGTGAGGAGACAGCTTCCTAAGAACAGGGCGGCCTTCCCTAGGCATAGGGAACGACTTGTATTTTTTATTCCATGAAATATTTTCCATCTGCATGGTCATATAACATTCAACTTCCTTTTTTACTATCTGTCTGACCTGGCTGACAGCATATCACAGGAAACTGCTTCCTTGAGGCCTATCACACTACTTCCCTTAGTCAGGGGCGGCACTCAAGGGGAAAATAATAATAATTATTCTGAAAAATAATTATTATTTAATATTTATTAATTAATTTCGGCCCTTATTTATTAATTATGAGATTTTCCTAATTCTATGAGAATTAGGGTGGTGCAGAAACTAAGTTTCTTCAGAATTTTTGATTAAATCTTGACCATACATCTCAATATATTTTATGCAAAGACCAATATACCCTCAATTGTAAATTGAGGTATAAACGTAACAACCATTTTGAAACATAATGGGTACGCTGCTTTGGTCTATTTGGCTTGACCAAAATAAAGCTCTTCATGAGGGAATTTGTAAGATGCCTTTAGCGTTGTGTACGATGGCTGCGAGATTGGCAAGTGAGGTTGAATCCTCTCAGCAACGAAGATCTTCAAGGAGTGGTACTCGTCCTATCCCGAATTGGACACCATCGCCAAGTGGAAGAGTTAAGGTAAATGTTGATGCATCCTTTCGGGCAGCACCACATGAAATAGGTTTGGGAGTAGCTATTAGAGACTCGGTAGGAACTGTGTTGATTCCTGCAGTTTCTCGAATAAATAGGGTGTTTGATTCATTATTTACTGAAGCATACGCAATTCGATTTGGATTACTTTTGGCATTACAGTTTGGTTTCGTATCCTGCGAGGTAGAAAGTGATTCATTGCTTTGGAGAATACACGCCTAGGACAAACTTTTTGGGAGGGGGTATCTTGATTCACCAAATCAAGAATATAGCCTCTAATTTTAGTTTTTGTTTCTTTCAAACATGTAAATAGATTAGGAAAATAATTTGGCACATAAGGATTGTAATGTAAGTGCAAATTATGTTTGGTGTGGTCTGCCTTCACACGTTTGTAATCCCAATTGTTGAATTAATGGAATTGAGATGATCAATTTACTCAAAAAAATTTATTAATAGGAATTTTATAATTTCCTTTGGCTTTTCAAAAATAAATTACTAGAAAAAAGAAGAAATAATAGGTATGAAAAGTGATTCTTTTTATCTTCATTTTTTAAATTCATTTATGCTTTTATGGTATTTACTAATTGAAATAGAAAATAGAGTTGTGAGGAAGAGAAACTTTAATCACCTGTCAAAATGTTTTTTGACAGCCACAAAAGTAGAATGAAGCGATATGTTTTAAGGTGCTTATAGCTTTGTGAGAATTGCAAAGTTCGACTTAATTTCATCTTGATGAGCTTGATTAGTTTGTTTTCTATAATAGTTTTTAAGTGTAAAGTCTTCTTGACTTTTGTTTTAGTCTCATTGTGCTCTTTTATGGACTTATTACTCTGGTCGAGAGGTCAAGGGAGGATTTTGTCTATTCTATGTTCTTCATCATATCTCCCTATTTTAGCAAGTAACATTTCTTTGATATGAAGAATTTGTCTTTTTAAAGGATTAGTGCATATACTATCAAATTATAACTCAATTTCACAATAAAAATTAAATCCTCTCACTTTGCAGCTAAGCGCGGGCAACTTGCTAGTAAATATAAGAGCAAGCATGTACCAAAAAAAATAAAAGGGTATAAGAGCATGCACTTATTTGTAAGTGCAAATACGTTTTTGTCCACCAAGAGAGGCAACTTCATTGATTTGAAGTAATTTTGACACTATTCAAGTGGGTATTTTTGGAATTTTACTTTTTAAAATTGTCCAAAATAGACATGAAAATGGCTAAATCAATTCAGGATATAAACATTTGCCTAAAACTAGCTAGTGTTTGTTTAAGTCTGAATTTTGATTTCAAAGTTTCCACGTTTTATTACTCCACACTAGACATTAAATCATTGATTGAGACCTTGCTTTAATTAGCTTTCATTACTTCACCAAATTATTCAACTTTCTAGTTACATTTTATTTTTCAATTTAAAATTTCATTAAAATCAAAATAAATCTTTATATATCAAATTACCTTAAATAACATACTTATCAAACTATCAAACAAACAAATAAATAGATAAACTAAACTCACATTAATTCTGGGAGACTTGAACCCAATACCTCATGATTCAATTCAAGTACGATACACTCACTAATTAAACTAATAAGTCGAGTGCTACTTACAGACTTACAGTTACTACTTTATCATTTTTTCTTGTCTATATATATCATCCATGTGAATGCTTATATATATTATCATCTTAATAATCATTCTCAAAACATTACTTGGAAAAAAACTCTTAAAAGATTTTTGATACACCCTCACAACATTTGGTAGTCATATCAAAAGACTATATGGAATATAACCGACCCAAATTTAGGGATGCTCTTCAATTGTACATTTGTCATTCTTTACTTATTTTGGAACTTTATAATGATTCTGATCATCTTATACAATGTTTGGATTCAATTTTTGTCAAAGTGTTCCTGCTTTGTTTTTTTACTCTCTCCGTTTCGAATTGAATGGCCACATTTGATTTTTTTTAGGTCAAACAAAACTATTTTTGACCATTAATTATTACAAAAATATACTAATTTTCAAAAAATTTTAAAAATAAATTTTGGAAAATTTAAAACTTAAATTTTTCAAAACATATTTTTAAAAATTTTAATTGTATATAAATTTTTCATAAATAATTGTCAAAAACTACTTTATTTGACAAAGAAAAAAATCAAATTTGGCCATCCAATTCAGAACGGAGGGAGTATTATTTATTTCGGTTTACGAAAATTTAGTTGTTGTTAATAGGCACTGGGAAAAGTAAATAAACATTCAAAAACCGACACCAGAAATTAGAAGGAAACAAACAAATTTACTATGCATAATTCTATATGGTTCTTTTAATTTATTATTATTACCAAATACAAATACTATCTACCCTAAAATGCGGCTAACTACCGACACTAATCTGATTTAAAAACGAAAGCACTTCCAAACAAATTAAATATTTTTGAGTAGATGGTATTGGCAAGTGGATGAACAAACATCGTTCAAATTTTACTGTTTTTCTTACAGTAATAAAATTTCATACTTTTCCCTGCACAACATGACAAAAAGTTTCCCCCATGAAATCATGGGATGGGTAGGAGCCATAATCCTAAGATAATTACAAGGCTATCTCTTACCCTGAAAACCCGCGCCCACAAAATCCCACTTGACTTAAGCTTCAGCCTTGTTCATTTTCCTTCTCTTCTAGGCAATTTCTCTTTTAGTTTTAGGCATTCGAGAATTCATTCCAAGGCCTTTAAACAAAGGTTTTTACTTACAATTAAGTTTTAACAATATTGAATGTGAAAACTGATTGGCCAAATACAATGGTTCGAAACATGAGGCTGGATCAGTGGCTGTTGGACTGAATCAAAGGGTTCCCTAATTCCTAGCCAGTAGCCAACATTTTAGCTTTGTTTTATTTACTAGTACTATCCTACCTTACCTATCCAAATCTTCATAAAAAATTTATATTTGTATTTTGTAATTAATGATCTAAATCTTACAAGTTACATCCAACATATTTGCTAGTTAATGTCCTCACCTCCACGTGACCTATTTTTCACCAAAACGTGTTCATCTTTGCTCTCAATTTTCTTTTTCTTGCTTTGTCTTGATTGTGATTTTTCTCCCAACCCCATGAAAACATAAGAATAAAAGAGTATTATCAACAAGAAATGTGGGAAATTTTAGACACTTTCCAACAAATATTAACCATGCATATCTTAACTTACAAGCTCTATGACTTAACACTCACTCAAGATGAACTAACAACTAATCATGAGATCAATACCATTCATTTAAAATTAAAACATATACATGTTACCTTTAATTAATAAAGTAACAGACATAGTTTATACTTGTGATTTCTCATTGGATTGATTGAGCATATAGAAAGGTATCTTATTGTAACGAGACTTCCGATTATTGTATTCCTTAAAAATGAATTAAAACATATACTATCAATTTAGAATATTTTAATGGGTTTGTTCTATAAAAGAAAGAAAAAAATATAATGGCTGGGCAGCCAAGTAGCTAGAGACATTGGTAACCCGGAAAGTAAGGGGTCAAACCATGCATGCTCTGTATCAACACTGAACTTTTTAATAAAAATTTTTGTTCCCTATGAACAAAAAAGAGAAAGCTTAGTTGTTATCTCAGTTCAATTATTATAAAATTTATCTTCTTTATATATGGAATGCCGTGACCCATGTCTTTTTATGTTTAACAACGTTGCATTTGGATTATTTAATCAAACCCCCCCATTACTTATATTACCTTAAACAAATATCCATGCAATGCATCTTTCATTTTCATTTTCATACTCATTTTTCTCCTCCTTTTTGCATATAAAATTGCACGTGTAAACCTTAACTCTCCCCTTCTTTTCTTCTTCTTTCTTGTTCAAAATGTGTAGCCCTCCCGGCAAAGGAGTCGTGCACACGAGTTGGAAAGGGCTATATGACCCTGATAATCAGGTCTCCTAAACCCATTATTAATTGTCCATAATTAAAGACCTTGTCTCTAATGAAGACAGGGAATGACAATTACAAGCTGATCCCCACTTAATTAATTGATACTATATCTCAGTTTGTGGTTGACATGGCATTGTCGAGACAAGTCGCCACATGGACCCCGGTCAGCTTGCTGAGGTGGAAGTGGGTGTTTTGATTGCTCTTATATCATTGGTTTGAATCTACATAAATTACTAACAATTGGGTTCTTGAATGATTCCCTAATCATCCCTTTTGAGTGTACATTCTAATCATTCAATAATTCAATCTTTTTGTCTTTTCCTTTTCATTATTTACCCTACTCTCTTCTAAAAAAAAAAAAAGCATTTTTGTGTTTGGTGGACCATAAGATTTGGAATTAGATGGCATGTTGAAGCTATCTTTTTCAAGTAACCAAAAACATGTTTTCAGTTTTAGTTCAAGAAGATAGGGAGTGTTATGAATCATGATTGTTGCTATGGATATTTTGTTGAATAAGAGGATATATACGATGTTGATTGATGCTAAAGTTTTCTTCTTTTATAAAAAACATGTTGTGGGAATTATGAGATCACCCCAAACCCAAACATTCCTCAAGATTTTTCACTTGCATTGAAAGCTATAGTGAAATCTCTTTCAATACTTCAATTTTAAAATCTTGACTTCTATTATTAATTTTTTTAATACGTAAAAGTAATATGTGTTAAATACTCATCCAACTAATCAAAATTTCATGAGAATTCTTTTTTGATGCTTTACTTTCAACATATATGCATTTCATAATTTTATTCGTATATCTTCATTTACTTTTCCGCCAAAACTATATACCTTTTTTTTTCATTTAGGGTAAATTACAAATTTAATCACTTAAGTTTAGGTGTTTTTCTGTTTTTGTCACCCAATTATGAAAAGTAACGATTTGGTCATTTTACATTTGTAAAATTGAATATTTTGGTCACCTAACCCTTAATCCGCTTATTATGTGTCACGTTCATATATATCATACATCATATCGCGTAGCATGATAATATAACAGGTCATATCATCTAAGATATCACCTGACATGATGATATGACATGAAAATGTCATCAAACATGCCACATGGCATAGCCACATCATCATGTTTTGTGATTGAGTGACCAAAATATTCAATATGATAAATATAAGTGACCAAAATGTTATTTTTATAGTTAGATAACCAAAACAGGAACTCACCTAAACTTAAGTGACCATTAATTTAATTTACCCTTTTATTTATAATATTTTTTAGTGAAAGAGACTATTTTGACCGAATAATATCTGAATTACAAATACTACATGACACCCTAACCGAATCTTCCCTGTCACCCAAAATTAATACCCTCAATATTTGCTAAGTGATAGGTTAATTAACCACTTATCTTACTCCTAAGTGTAATGAAAAGAATAAACATCAAAATTAGTTTTGAAATCTACAAAGTCCTTTTAGAGGACTTTCACTCTTGCATAATACTCCCTCTGTCCCCTTTTATCTATCATCTCTAACCGAATTCCACTTACCAAGAAAATAAGTTAGAGTTAGTTTAATTCATAAATTCAATGACTTTTTTTATTTATTTATTTTCCTAAAACCCTCATTACATTTCTCATCATTTACTTTTTCCAGCACTTCCACTCCACTTAGCCATACTTACTTAGAATAATCATTTCCAATAAAAAAGAGACAAGTATTAAATAAGGGTAATTTGGGATGCAAAGTATTTTATGTTGGAAGATAACAGATAAAAAGGGACAAAGATAGATGACAGATATATAGGGACAGAGGGAGTAATCATAATTCATATGCTTCAAAGTAATGTCTAAAAATATATGAATATGCAAGAACAAGTTTTCAATTTCATGCAATTGTAAAAAAAAATGGAAAATAAAAGTGGGAAAGTTTTTTTTTCTTTATTCAAAAAGAGTTGCATTAATTGTTGTTTGTGTTTCTTATAAAGAAATGAGTATTAATTGTAGTGTGGGAATTATATTGAACATTTGAACCTAACCCACTTAAAGAGTTCCAACATAAATTCTTAATGTTTGCTTCACATACTTACCTAAACCCTGAATTTGAGGCAATTGGACCTCACTTTGCAGGTACACAAAGTCCACCTCAGAAGCTGAGGCTTCCTCTTTCTGCTATTCTCAGCAGCAATAGTAGACCGTTATTTATGTAAGCGATATGGTGCGGAAATAGCAAAAAAGAAGGCATTTGGATTTGGTTTTGGTGAGAATCAATTAAAACATTTATTTGCTCGGTGTACGGAATCCACGTAAGCTGGAGTTTGACACGTACACGTGTCGGTCGTCAGACTCGAAAATAGTGAGCGGCACCAGTTACGGTTAAGGGCCGTGGAAAAGTTCATGGGCTTAGCGGGGCCCATCCGGTTCTAGCCGGTCATTTACTGTCTTCGATTCACGGACAGCACCCGTACGGTTCTTTAAGGGCTTAAATGATTACCATAACCAATGCGGCTATGCCACTTGCTTATTAAAAAATAAAAGAAAATCAGGTAAAATTAATACCAGCAGATTTGACTCCATGCTTTAGTTTTAACTTTAGTACTAGATTTTTGAGTAGTATATCTGAAAACTTATAAGTACTCAAGTTAGGAAACTATATTCAAAGTTAATTCATTCATTTTTTGCTTGAGACTTATAATTTTTTGAGGTAAGCTTGAGACTTATATTTAATCATTTTATTAGTTTTTAAGAACTTTTCCCCTCTAAAGATGCATTTGACCATTTCAATGTCACCTTTTCATCTTTTTAGTAATTAGTTTTGTTTTGTGTATGTAAGATAAGCAAAATAATGAATAAAAGTGATAATAGAAGATGGAACTAATTAAAGCATGGAGTCATGGACATGTATTCATTGATTTGTGTATCATCATTTAATTATGGCAAAAGCTAACTTGTGCACCATGCACCACAGTTAGTCATAAAATCCAAAGGAACAAGTTTTGACATATGTGATTAGTGTAATGATGGTGCATTTTAAATTTTTGTTTATAACTATAATGCCCCTAGAAAAATTATTAGAACGGATAATTGGGTGGGTTCGGGATCGGGTATTTTCGGGTTCGGGTTCTTTCGAGTTCGGGTATTTTCGGGTTCGGGTTCACTTACAGTATTCAGAGTCTGATCTGAATTTCTTGCTCATCCTGATTCAACATGCAAGCTTTTTTTTTTAAAGAAAAATAATTGTTTATCTTTTATTTTACTATAAGTTTATTGATAATTATAATATAATAACATAGAGTATATAATATAACATGATAATCAATATATTTCTAGGACCACATTCATCCAAAAAACTATAGTTATTTTGGAACGGAGGAAATATATATAAAGATTGAGTAATTGTTAAAAAATACTAACGAAAGAACCGTCTCATCTTTAGAGACATTCAGAGGCCCCACATGATGAAAAAAAGTAAAAGGCCTCAAGAAGAAAATGATCTTACTTGCTAAAAGAGAAAACTATTCTTTGGAAAGACAACGCCACCGACAATTATTAAGTTGTGTATTGTGTGCACCATTTAAATTAACTGAATTAAATATAAAATACATATACTTCAACACTAATTTAAACTATTTAATGCTAATTAATACTAAATTGTAGCAAATTAAAACAAATTAAGTATTAAATTAAACAAATCATCAAAATGCAAGGCTTAGATTAAACAAATTAAAAGCTAATGGACCTTAATTGAACATATAAAGAACTTGGACTTATTTATTTATATGTACTTAATAGTTTTATTTAATATTAATATTAAAAGGAAGAAATGTGATTTTTCTAAACAATAATGAAAATTTTTTATTTTATAAATAATTCTTGAATTATTTTAATATTATTTTGATCTCGGGCTCGGGTCGGGTTCGGGCGGGTTCGGGACGTTGAATTTTCTGGTCAATTCGGGTAATTTCAGATTCGGATTCGGACGGGTTCGGATGGGTTTCGGGTTTCGGCTTCATTTTACCAGCTCTAAAAATTATATTTCTTCTTTAAAAGTTTTATTTTTTGAAAATAAAAAAATATATCTTATATAATTTAACAAAAATTTAAAAACTATTAATACTTTTCACCAAGTTTAGACCCAAATAAAATTATATCCCAAATTTCAAGGGTAAATCTTAAATTTTGAGACACATTATCTTAGGGTTTTAGAAAAAAAAATTATAAACAATTTTAATAAGGTTTAGCCCCAACTAAAAAAGGTTATAATTTTTTAAAGGGTAAATTTTAAATTTTGATACACTATCTCATATGGTTTTAGAAAATATTTTAAACTATTATTTGGTATAAGAGTACTTTTGACATATAAATTCTATCTTACATGAACAATACTTAGAAATTCTATACCCATTTTTTATGCAATCATTACACCTTTTTAGTATATTAATGGGGCTTCACCCCTTGGATTTTGTGACTAACTGTTGCATGGGTACACCAGTTAGCTAGACGCTTTAATTATATTCAACATACTTTTCAGGAGGCAATTATAACTTTATGTTGCATTTGAGCTTTTGACTCAATGGTAATTACATGCTTCAAAAAACTACTATTATGCTGCATTTGGTTAGGATCACGCCCCAGATCACCAGTGATGCAAGATCACCGATGAGCTTTGCCAATTCTTGTTTGGTTGGGTCATCAAAGATTACTGGTGATCTTTGATCACCATGTTTGGTTAAATAGGAAGATCACCCCTCAATAATTAGTACAAACTTATAAAAAATCATGTTGCCCTCATGCTATAATATAAACAAGGCTTTGTACTTAACCAAAATTTTCCATTTCTTTAACACTTTCTATCAATTTTTTGTAAACTAATTTTTACTATTTGATTTTTTTTTTAACACTGGAATTGGCATTTGCTTCATTCTTTTTCGTATTATCATTTTTATATTACTACATTATTATATATATCTACTTGATTTGTATGTTGTTATTGAACACTACACTTTGATCTCAAACTCCATGAACAAAGTTTGGGGGTTTGTGACTTTGTGCTTTGATGTAGTTATTCTATGTTTAAACTTTTTTGCAAACAAAATTTAATTTCATACGTATTATCATAGTCCCAACTTCCATGGTTAGCAGACAAAGCTCCATTTCTTGTAGCATTTTTTGTCTTAGGGAAAATGATTGGAGTATTAATATTCTGTAGAAACGATTTTTACGCCACAACACCTCTCAATTCAAAGTATAACAGCTAAATTTGACTACTTGCACCAGATAACTAAGCATCGGACTAAAAGGTGACAAACATGCTCATTTGAGCACTAATAGTAAAAAGATCCATATCTATACCAATGAATAAAAAACCGTACTAAAGGCCATACCGGTGAGGCCATCGGTATCCGGTTTAACTGGTGGTTAAATTGTTTTAAAAGATTTTTTGAAAAAAATATTTTTTATTATAAAATAAATGTAATATATGATGATATAATCATTAAATAGCACTTTGGTGGAGTGGTTAAATCTTTTGTCTTCATTCAAAGTGTGTGGTGTTCGATTCTTACCATTTGTAATTATTTTTTTAAAATTTTTCAAAATTGAAAAAGTTGACCAAATCTCAAACCGGTGAAAAACCGGTAAACAGACCGGTTCAATCGTAGTTGAACCAGGTCCACACCGGTACGTTGACTTTCGATATTACATGTATACGGGTACCGGACTGGACATGAACCGGCCGGTCCGGTCTGATTTTTTATTAACTGATCTATACCCCATTTTGGGGTCAAATTAAGCAAAATCCAAGCTTTTCTTTTGCTACGAAGAAAAAGAAAAAGAAAATACAAAGAAAATTTAATATATGTACAGACGTAATGCGATGAAGCAATTATACTTTTCAATAACGATTAGTCAAAAGAATTTTCCAAATTTGAGTAAAATGTTTGGAATGGCGTAGACATGGAACGTTTTTTTGCTAATCAAATTGTTGGAACTTAGAATGAGCCAACAAATTATAAAATTATGAGTATATATAAATTAGTTACTAATAATTTTCAAAGCAAAAGAAAACACTAAGAAATTAAAGTCTTATGGTAATTTTGTAATTAGAATCAAAATAAAGGGTAAGGTGGTCAGATTTGTTAAATATGTGAGGGTAAAAAAATAAAAGCAAAAAAGAGGATAATTCAGATCACCTGGGGTGCGTTTGGTTAGGATCACCCCCGGATCACTAGCGATTAAAGATCACAAGTGATGTAAGATCACTGGTGATCTTAGATCACCTGGGTTTAGAGGGGTGATCAGGGGGTAATCGAATCACCACTCTTTAAAAAAATGTGTAACCAAATGGGGTGATCTGAGATCACCACCCAAGATTGCCAACGGGTGATCCCAACCAAACAGAGTGATCTAACATCACCACCCAAGATCACCACATGTGATCAAAGATCATCCCCAACCAAACGCACCCCAGGTAAGATCACCTAGGCTTAGAGGGGTGATCGGATCACCCTTTCTAAAATTAAAAAGTGTAATCAAACGGGGTGATCTGAGATCACCACCCAAGATCACCTGAGGTGATCAAAGATCACCCCCAACCAAACGGACTCTTAGATTTCAAGTTGCAAGTCCCATTACATATAAATTGTATGTGGATTTTATATGCTTCTATAAGGTTACGATTTGTCTTTGTAAATTCTCATTAAATGTTCGAACATATAAAGAAATGTCTTTAATTGTAATGAGATTTCCAAATATTGTATTCTCTTAACAAAATTTATAATTATTATAATGAAAATCAAGGGTATATATATATATATATATATATATATATATTAGGATTTAGGAGTTAATGTGATTTTGAAACACAAGATGAATAGAGAAGCAAGGTATAACAAATTATAAGAGTTGATTCTGTAACAAAAAATAAGAGTTGATGAATATCAAAATTTGTGTTGCATCCAAAATCTGTTTGAAGCTTTAAAAAAATTGATGCTCTTTTTGTTCTTTAAAAAGAATTCTAAACATTAATAGTTATTATAAAATGTAACTGATGTTCATAGAATAATACAAATTATTAATAGTAATCAATGAATTCTAAACACTAGTAGTTATTATAAAATGTAACTGATGTCCTAGAATAATACAAATTATTTGGGATTGAGTTTGGAGATAAAAAAAGCTATTTTTCACCTCAAACACAATGCCAAATAAGTCATGCTTTGTGTCAAAAGCTAATTTTCACCGCAAAAGCTAATCCCACCCGAAAAGCTAATCTTTAGGTGCTTTTGCGTTTCAAAAGTGTTTTTGGTCATTAAATGACTAAAATCCCTTAAATGTTTTTTTCTCTTTCTATTTTAATTAGTACTCCCTCAGTCCCATATTATCTGTCCCTTTTGGGTCAAAGTTTTCTAACTTTGACCTTTAATAATAAAACAAAGCTAATCCCTAGGTGCTTTTGCATTTCAAAAGTGTTTTTGGTTATTAAATGACTAAAATCCCCATCCGAAAAGCTAATCTCTAGGTGCTTCTGTGTTTCAAAAGTGTTTTTGGTCATTAAATGACTAAAATCCCTTAAATGTTTTTTCTCTTTCTATTTTAATTAGTTCTCCATCAGTCCCATATTATCTGTGTTGTTGTTTGTAGATAAAAAAAAAGGTTGCAGCAAAGGTGTTTGATAAAATGACAAGAAGAGAAGAAGAAGAAGAAGAAGACGACACAAAGATTTAAGTGGTTCGACAATCAAGGCCTACATCCACTGTAAATTCCATCAGACTCATTTCTTTCTTATGTTGTATTACAAAGATAGAGTTCTTATATAGATGAACTCTAACAGCTAGTTGCATTTACAAAAGAGAGAAAAGGATGACTAACAACTAGATTAATTAACGCAATTAGGTGAGGATTTGAAAATGCTTAGTAACTTGATACTGCATTAACTTGTGCATTTTTGCCTTTATTATTCTTCAACACTCCCCCTCAAGTAGGTGCTAGGATATCCACAGCTCCTAACTTGTGCATGATTTTTTCTAACTTGATTCGAGGTAGACCTTTGGTGAACACATCAGCTAATTGATTCTTGCTAGTAACATAAGGAGTATGAATGACTTTGCTTTTTACCTTTTCTCGAGTGAAATGACAATCCACTTCTATATGCTTAGTTCTTTCATGAAATACTTGATTAGAAGCAATGTAAGTAGCTGCTTGATTATCACAGTATAATGGAACTGAATCCGATAGACCGAATCCTAAATCCTTAAGCAAAGCTTTTATCCAAATAATTTTAAATGTCGCAGCAGCCATGGCTTTATATTCAGCTTCTGCACTTGATCTAGCCACAACACTTTGTTTTTTACTTTTCCATGTTACTAAATTTCCTCCAACAAACATGCAGTAGCCTGAAGTAGATCTTCTATCAGTTACACTTCCAGCCCAGTCAGCATCTGAATATCCTTTAAAATCAATCTTGTTGTTTCTTTTCATGAGAATTCCTCTTCCTCGAGTAGTCTTAAGATATCTAAGAATTCTATATACTGCTTGCAAATGGTTGCTTTGAGGAGCATGCATGAATTGACTTACTAAGCTTACAGCATATGTAATATCAAGTCTAGTAAAAGTGAGGTAAATTAACTTACCTACCAGTCTTTGAAAACTTTCTTTGCTTTCCAACAGTTCACCATCAATGTTGTTTAGTTTGCTGTTGTAGTCCACTGGAGTATCTGTTGTCTTTGCTCGAAGCTTCCCGGTTTCTTTTAACAAGTCCAGAATGTATTTTCTTTGAGACAAGTGAATACCTGCCTTTGAATGTGCTACCTCAATTCCTAGAAAATACTTAAGTTTCCCGAGATCTTTGATATCAAAATTCTGTTGAAGCATCTTCTTTAACTTGTCAATTTCCTCCTGGTTATTACCAGTTATTATGACAACATACACAAGAACTGCAGTGGTGAATGAGTCTTTGCGTCTGATGAATAGAGATGAATCCCATAGCAGCCCTTGAATCCACATTTCTCAAGTGCATTACTTAATTTTGTGAACCAAGTCCTTGGAGATTGCTTCAGACCATAAATGGATTTCTTAAGTCTGCAAACCTTTCCCTCTTTCTTTTCATCAGGATGTCCTGAAGGCAAGTCCATATACACTTCTTCTTCAAGATTTTCTTTGTAAAAGGGCATTTTTTACATCCATTTGACTAAGAGAACAATTCAAATTAGCTGCTACTGATAAAAGAACCCTGACAGTATTCATTTTAGCCGCTGGAGCAAAAGTCTCCTTGTAATCAATACCATAAGTTTGTGTGTACCCCTCAGCAACTAATCTGGCCTTGTGTCTCTCTATCTCACAATTGCTTTTGTACTTTGTCTTGAAGATCCACTTGCAACCCACTGTTTTCTTTCCCTCTTGTAATTTCACAATATCCCAAATGTCATTCTTGTTTTGTGCCTCTAGTTCTTCTTTCATTGCTTTATCCCATCTTGAATCATTTTTGGCTTTCTCATAACTGGTAGGATCATTAGTATCTGAAATAACACTTAGAAAACTAGAGCGTTGATTAGACACAGAATCATAACATTTTTGATTTTGGATGGGATATTTTACTTTGTAAGTTGTTTCATAATCTTTGAGTCTAACTAAGGGTCGCCTTTCTCTTTCAGATCTTCTGAGTTTAGGTTCAACAGGCGAATGATTTATGTTGTTGTGTTCTGAGTTGTCATGTTCCTCTGCTATATTCTCATTGCTAATTTGTTCTTCTTGGTTGATTGCTATAGGCAGTGGAATGGACAACATTTGATGAAGCTCCCCCTAAGTTGAGCTCTTGACCTCATAGAAAGGTTTGGTTTCTGCAAACTTCATATCTCTGGTAACATATGTCCTTTTTGTACAAGGATCATAGCATTTGTAACCTTTCTTTACTGATGAGTATCCAAGGAAGATGCATTTGACAGACCTTTTATCTAATTTGTCTCTCTTCTGTTCTGGAATCAAAACATAACAAACACAGCTAAAGACTCTAATATGACCCAACTTAATATCTTTGTTAAGTAAAATTCCTTATGGGGACTTGAACTTAAGAACTCTACTGGGTAATCTATTAATCAAATAAGTGGCAGTAAGTTTTTGGAACATTCATGTTGAACATAATGCTTCTTGCTACTTCTAAAATGTGCTTGTTTTCTCTTTCAGATATTCCATTTTGTTGAGGATTTCCAGCACAAGATCTTTGGTGAATAATACCAAGGTTAGCAAGATAATTAGCAAACTCTTTACTTTCATATTCTCCTCCATTGTCAGTTCTTAAGATTTTAATTTTGGAGTTATATTGAGTTTTTATCAATTTTTCAAACTCTTGGAATTTTGAAAAAGCCTCATGTTTGTGTTTTAGTAAATAAACCCAAGAAGATCTAGATTTGTCATCAATGAATGAAATGAAGTATGAAAAGCCTTTATGAGAAGAAAAAGGAGAACTCCAAATATCAGAATGAACAAGAGCAAAGTTTTCTTCACAAACTGAAGTAGATAAATTAAAAGGAGGTCTAGTCTGCTTTGAAAAGCTACAAATTTCACAAGTTTCATCATGAATGCTTAATTCAGGTTTCAAAGTCTTCAAAATTTTATTAGAAGGATTCCCCATTCTACTGAGCCAAAGTTGAAAGTTCTGAAAGTTGCTATGTTAAGCTGTCAAAGCTTGAGGACTATCAATTAGGAAATAAAGACACCTATGTTGTATGCCTCTACCAATCATCTTCTTCGTTTTTTTGTCCTGAAATTTGACAAAGTTTGATGAGAATATAACATCAAAGTTTAACTCCTTAGTGATTTTGCTAAAAGACATAAGATTGCATGAGAAATCCGGCATGAATAAAACATCACAATGATCAGTTTCAGGGAAGAATTTAAACTTACCAGCTCCTTTAACAGGAACTAAAGTTCCATTAGCAATAGAGACAGTAGATTTATCAGTATTTTTAATCAAATTCTCTATGTAATGTTTCTCATTAGCAATATTATCAGTTGAACCAGAGTCAATGATCCAATTTGCATTACCAGATTCTTTAATAGTGCAAGAATTACTAAGTAATGCAATTTTACCTGTTGCAGCAGAATTGTTGATTGCAGTTGCAGTATTTAGTTGACTAAGGAGTTGAGCAAGCTGCCTTATGGAAATTTGAGATTCTTCATTTGTATTCTGCACTAGGCTTTTGTCATCAGTAACTGCAGCATGTGCTGAAGGCTTTTCCCATTCTCTTTTGAGCTTCTTTGGTTTTAAATGAGGATGAAGAATCCAACATTTTTCTTTGAGATGACCCAAGCCTTGACAGTGCTCACATTTAAGCTTCCCTTTGTTTTTCCATTTTTGAGAGCTATAACTCCTGCCTTCATTTTTGCTTCCAGATTCAGCTTGAGATAACATTGCTGAGCTTTCATCAGTTTCAGAAGTAAGTTGACCTCTGTTTTGGTAGCCTTTCTCATGCTTTCTTCTTGTTGAATAATTGCACTTACTTCATTGATGGAAGGCAGTTTGTCTTTCATGAGAATCTACGATCTGATGGAATCATATTCTGGTTTTAGGTTTGCCAGAAGCTGCATGACATTGTCTTCATCAGCTCTTTGTTGAATGATCGCAGGATCATTGGTGGGTGGCCTATACTGATTCAGCTCATCCCACTTTCCCTTCAGGGTTGCAAGGTACTCCAAGTAGGATTTGTCACCTTGTTTGGTTTCTGAAATCTCCCTTTTTAGCTGGTAGACTCTTGATAGGTTTTTCTGTTGTCTGTACATCTTTTTGACAGCATCCCACAATTCCTTTGAGGTCTCCTTGAAGGCGAAAACTTCAGCAAGATTTGGCTCCATTGAATTGAGCAGTAAGGACATGACTTGTTGATCTTGGCATAGCCATTCCTCATATTTTTCATCATCATCATCTGGTGGAGCCTTTTTTCCAGTGGTGAATCCAAGTTTGGATTGACCTCAAAGAGCCAATGTTGCAGCTCTTGACTAGGTGATGTAATTGCTTCCCGAGAGAAGAATAGTAGTGAGTCTGAGGTTTGAATTTTGGTTAACCAGCTCCGATGCCATGTTGTTGTTTGTAGATAAAAAAATGTTGCAGCAAAGATGTTTGATAAAATGACAAGAAGAGAAGAAGAAGAAGAAGACGACACAAAGATTTAAGTGGTTCGGCAATCATTTCTTTCTTATGAGTTGTATTACAAAGATAGAGTTCTTATATAGATGAACTCTAACAGCTAGTTGCATTTACAAGAGAGAGAAAATGATGACGAACAGCTAGATTAATTAAGGTAATGAGGTGCGGATTTGAAAATGCTTAGTAACTTGATACTGCATTAACTATCCAACAACTATTTTTGCCTTTATTATTCTTCAACAATCTGTCCCTTTTGGGTCAAAGTTTTCTAACTTTGACCTTTAATAATAAAACAAAACTAAACTCTAGGTGCTTCTGCGTTTCAAAAGTATTTTTGATCATTAAAACTACCCTTTTAGACATTTTATCTTTGTACAATATTTTTCTATCACAATGCCAAACATTAATTATATTTTTTTACCCCAATTTTAAAAAATACTTTTCAAAAGCACTTTTTCCAAATCAAACTTTTTCAAAAAAACAATCTCCATCCCAAACTAAGTCTAATAATAAGGCAATTTGCTTTTGGGAAAAAAATATATATAGTAATGAGTAAAGTAATTTGTTTGTTTAAATTGTTAATTTCAATTTGACATTGATATTCTTTTCTGCACTTTACTTTCCTAACTCTTTTCAATAATATATGTTATCCGTCTGTTTTGTGTCTCCTCCAAAAAAAAAAGGACAATAGCTTTTTTTTAGAAAAGGAATTAATTTATTAAAGAAAAAGCACGAAAGAGTGCAAGAAAACAAAGAGTAGGACTGGACTCATCAACCAATTAGTCTAGCACATCGAGACAAAAAACGAAAAAGTAGAGCAGGTCAGACAAAACAAATAAGCTACGATCAAACCCCCATTTACAAGATCCCAATAGGTATTTGAATAGTTAATATATTTTAAAAGTTTATGAATGAGATAATAATCACCTTTTATAGTTTATTAGATTTTTTTTAGATAAATATGAATTAGATTAATTTTAGGGTTACATTATATTACATTTTCTCGGGCTAGGTGGGTAATTTCATTTTGCTTACCATTTTCAAAGAAAAATGCTATGCAAATTCTTTCTAAAATATAAATAAATATAGTATAAAAATATGAATAATTTTTAAGGAATAATAACTATAAAAATTTATCATTTTCAAATAATTAAATGAATAAAAATATAAACAAGACCTGCACAACGCAAGGGTATATTGCTAGTATGTATGTATGTGTTTATACCTCAGTTTTGTATTTAGGGTAAATTGGTTTTTGCATAAATGTTATCAAGATGTGTGGTCAGGATTTGATCGCAAATCCTGATGAAACATGGTTTATGCACCAACCGGATTCAATTGAATTAAGAAATTCTTATATTTTTATAATTATATTTTTATTATTAATGCCGAAAAATTAATAAATAAATTATTATTATTTTTAGAATAAATATTTTTAATAAATATGTGCCGCCCATAAGGAAGTGACAAAAAAATCATTAGAAGACGACTCCTTTTAATGAAGTTGTCAACAAGTGCAGCAGAAATTAAGAAATAAAGAGTTTGATGACATGCCACCTTATAATCAAATAAGGAGACGTCTCATAGGCCTAAATTAACATACACAAGCCGTATCCTGTGTCCCAGGAGGCGCCGCCCTGTTTTTAGGAAGTTGTCTCCTTATTCCCTACATTTAAGGAGTCAGCGAGTCAATGTTTGTCAACAAACAATTTATCTATCTACGCAAGAGAGGCGTGGGGTTTCAAAACTCACAACTTTTATATTTTGTTCAATTAAGGATGAAGCATCGAAATTGATGAAATTGACTGAGGAGGAGAGGTGCGATTTCAACATGGAGCATACCATGATGATCCTTGAGCTATGTCGATCATTCTGGCAAAATTTCATCTCAATCTGACATAGTTGGAAAAACTTTGTCTTGATTTTCAATTAAGGGCAGGTTATCATTTTAAGGTGATCTGAGCCTAAATTTCATGCCAAGTGAGTTGGAATACTCTTATTGCATGATTTTAAGGCTAAGTGTCAAATTTGAGCCATTTCATGTTTTGATCATAACTTTTACAAGCTATTCAATTAAGGACATGTGGCCTTTCCACCCTGGTTTTGTCCATTTTTCAAAATTGATGTTATTTTTATGAAACCATGAGCTTAATATGATTAAGTATGGTGGATTTCGTGGCTTAGGTGTTAAGAGTCCAAATCTTGACATTCAGGAGCAATCTCCTAGTCATATTAGTTGATTCAAGCTTGGAGGAGGCAGCAGGGTATGCTAAATTGCGCCAGGGAGGTGAGGATTTCGAAAATTGCATACTGAAGAGGACTCAACGTGAATTCTAGAAGATGTGTGGCGTCCCAGGGCTAGTTCAATGGTCATGGTGTTTTCCTTACAATTTCTTGAAAGAATGAAGTTGTCTCCTTATTTGAAGCAGTCATAACCTGAAGTGGTTGAATTTGAGTCAAAAACTGGCAGGCCCATTAAGCCAGAAAGCCCATGCCGCCCCCTATATAAAGGGATCAACCCTAGTGCTACGCTTCAACATGCTACAAACCTGCTCCGCGCTTTTCTCTCAATTTTCTCTGCAAACATCCTGCTGAAATCTCTGCGATTTCCTCTTGTTCATCACGAGTTCATACTCGTTTTTCAATATTTCTCTCTTTCAATCTTGTCTCCGGACATAAACACACTCTCTATGAGTTTTTTCCTCTTTCAATCTTGTCTCCGGACGTTAAAACACTTGTAATCCATTACAATTTCAGAAATAACAATCAATTTGTTATTTTTTTCTCTCTTTTCAATAAGAACAACCTTTGAAACACTCATTGTTGAGAAACTTGTCTGGGATCGATGATTTAAATGTTTTGGTGTGACTTTGATCCAGTTCCCGCAATTCATTCGTTCTGATCTTTAATCTGTTGTTACGCGCACTAGCTTTACATTTATGCAATTCTTTGTCAATTTCAACAAATTGACTGGTACGCCTCGTGTTGTCATTAAGTTTTTATTCACATAAACTCTCAAAGAGATTTGGGGGTGGGGGGGGGGGGGGGGAAATATGCATGTACGAAGGAATAAGATGTCAACATGCATCACAACAAAAAACGGGTGGTGGGGGTGGCGAAAGAATAACAATATTGACACAAACATAACATTATTTTGTCAAAATTATATAGTTTCTTCTTTCTTTGTCTAATTAGTAAATTGTTTTTGAGAGTATATACATATATATTTCATAAAACATTATGATTACGAAATAATAATGAAATACGGTACATAGTAAGATACGGAGTATATAATAAGATGGAAAAGGAATATGGAAGTCCCAGATGAATCCAAACAATGATGGGATTTCTCTCTTCAAATTTGTGGGCTCAAAGCTAATTGTAATTCTAGGGGATGATGCTTATTTGACTTCTGCCTTCAACATCACCAAAAATGCTTAATTATTATTTTATTTTTCTTCACTAACACTTGCATTAAGAAAATCATTGGAAATTATTGGGTTTTCGTAGTGAACCATAAAAACAAACAAAACATGATTAGCAAATAGTATAATAATTAATTTAGTAATTGGTACTAAATATAAAAAGCCCAAGACTACTACTCAAAGCATTTTGTCGAATCTAATGTATTTGTTTGCATGTTTTTATGTGAGTGGTTCTATTTTGCAAGTGGGAAAGTGTCTGAGAAAAAAAAAATCAGTTGCTATGTTTGTCTTACTTGGTTATGCCTTCCTTCCATTACAAATCCACATATCACCACTTCACCACCCCATTCTCTTCTTCTAATTGTGGGATCTCAAAACACACTTCTCCATGACTTCTTCTTCTTTTACTTTTTTTAATAAATTCATTTGTGGGTACTCATTTTTATTTCAATACACAAATATAGCCCTTTTCCCAAGGCCTTTCTTTTTATTGATTTTAGTGATTTTAAAATTAATATCCCATGATTACTTTCAATATACTATATATACACATAACTTTGTTTTTGGATTAACATATTATTAAAAATTGCTTATCAAATTAAGCTTAAGATTACTTGTGACAATTTTTTTTAGCCTATTAGGGATCGAACTATATACACGGAACTTATGACAAGTTTTAAGTATACATATGTCATGGGGGGTTATATTTTTATATACATATATGATTTTGATTGCACAATCCGAACTTTACATATCATGTAATACAAAATTCATTCCCTTATGTATTTTGGTCTATCATGAAATTTTCCAAATATATATATATATATATATATATATATATATATATGTAATACCAACTTGCCACTAAAGAAAATCATGGCTCTCTCTCTAGAAAATTTCCCCATACTTCTCTCTAACTTGTCTGCACCTATCTAGCTATGGCAGAAGCTAACCTTTTGGATTCCCTGCTTAGGAATCCTTCTCCTTGCAGGGAAACAGAAAGTCCTCTTCCCTCCCGAGAGTTACCTTCTCCTACTCTTTCTTACAAACAAGCGTTGCAGACCTTCCTTCCTATCCAAAACGAGTCCTTTGCAGCCCAAGAGGTCTCGAATGATGAGGACGAAGATGAGGATGATATTCTCTGCATCACTCCTTCTAGAGAGGAAAAACAGAGGATGAGAGCACCATGGAATAACTCTGTTCTTATAAAAGTGACAGGCCGCCCTCTCCCTCTCAACATAGTTAATGAGAGGCTTAAGGTCCTTTGGAAACCTACAGGAAAATTACAGTTGATTGACATTGATGGGGGATGTTTTTTGGTAAGGTTGGAGTGTCGGGATGATCATCTCAAAATCCTGCAGGGAGGACCATGGTTCATGGGAGCCAAATGTGTTTTTGTACGGAAATGGAAGGCTAATTTTAATCCATTTTTGTGGGATGAACATCGTTGGTCAATAGTTTGGGTAAGGCTTCCTAATCTTCCTTATGAATACTATGATAAGCCCTTTATCTCTAAGGTTGGTTCGGCCCTTGGTAAATTACTTAAAGTTGATTTCCATACAAATGATGGTAGCAAAGGTCGTTTTGCTAGATTATGTCTTCAGGTTGATCTAACAAAACCGCTCAGGCAAAAATTCAAGATTGTGAAGTGGGTTCAGCATATCCAGTATGAAGATATCAAGTTTTGCTTCCATTGTGGGTTCGTTGGTCATAAGAATGATTCCTGTCCAAATTCTTCTACTTTGGAGGGTAGTGAAACGGACGTGCATGCCGTATCGAAATTTGGCCCTTGGGTGGTAATTAGAAAGGACAAAAAGAAGATGCATGCTGTTAAAGATAGAGGCAGATCTTTTTTTAGGAAAGGTAATATAAGAAAAGCTTCAAAATCTAAAAGCAGAGCACCTGTAAGGAGAGAATGGCGCGTGAAAGGGAATTTCTTGGAAGGGGAGAAATCTGATTTTATCAAATAATCCCATTTTGAAGTTGGGCAAAGCAGTGGCCCTATAGACAACAAGGCCCAAGCTGATTATGCTCATGTTGATAATAGGCCGGTTAACCCAAATAATTTAGCCTACCATTTAAAAGGCAAGGCTAGGGTTTTAGAGCATCATCTTTCCCCATCTCATTCTTCCCAAACCCGAAACCCCTATCCCCAGCCGTCGTTACCTGATAATGGATCTACCGCCTCAGTCGCCGTTTTTCAACTTCAACATTATCACGGGCCGAATCCGGTGGACAGTGAGGATCCTGGAAATGATGGTGGGGATTCAATACCCGAACAAGCTTCCTCAAGGGACAGTGCTAGAAGAAATTGTGAAGGAAATTTGTATGATTTTCATAGGGAGAGTCAACTATCTCTCGAGAGAACATGCTCAGAATCTGATGAACTGGCTCGATTTCAAGGAGTTTGTGATGGAACCGGAAGAAGATGAAGCGCCAAGGGCTTATCATGGTCTTGAAGAGCACAATGGAGCTAATGGAGATCATACCTTGGATAAACTTGGAGATGTCTCGGATATTCAAGAAGCTGCTATGGTTGATCCCGGTTTAAAAGGAAGCATGGAGGAGCATGGAGAGGATGCCATCGCATGACCGGCCATGGCATGGGCCAATCGCACAAGACCGGCCATTGCATGGAGGGATCGTACATGACCGGCTATGGCATGGGCCAATCGCACAAGACCGGGCTCAACCGGCCATTTGACCCTTTAGCCATTCCATTAGGTCCTATGACAAGGGCTCGGGCTAAAAGGTTCAAGGAAGGTTTATTGGGCTTGGTACGAACTCATCTTGAAGGTTTGAAGTCCATTGAAGATCAATTGGAGAGCATTGAAGACATCAAGCCAAGGAATATTCCCAACGATTCCAAGCTATGCACTTTACTTGAAATCGTTGAGTCTTTATCTTATCATTGTGTAATTCGGCCAATTGGGCCTTTATTCTATCTTAGATTAGTTATTTATCTAGTCTAGAAGACATTGTGTTGGGCCTTGTTTGACTAAGTCCAATTCTTGCTTAATTTAGTTATGTATTTACTTTTCCTAGTAGGACAAGGTGTAGGTAATTTCCTTGTTCCTTCCTTGAGGAGGTTTAAGGGGGTATATGCGTCGACCCCTCTACTATATAAAGGGTCTATCCCCCTCTTGTAAAGATAAGTTGAGTTGATTAATAAAGTTGATGATTATTTTCCCAAATTGATTATCTTAGCTTCATTGTTCTAGTTTGAGCAAACTTAGGGTTCTTCAATCTTGTAGAGTCCTAGCAAACAATTAGGTTGTGATTGCTTAATTGGTTGTGAATCTTGTGATCTTAGGTGTTCAATTCCAGGTCTAATTGAAGACTTAGGGCCGACGAACGAAGAGAGCTTGCTTTGTGAAGGTTGTCGACATACTTGTCTAGAAGTTGAAGAAGTTTAAGTAGATTCTTGGCGGGTCTCAAGGATAGATTTGAATCTAATACAACTAGATTCATATTAATTGGTAATCAGAGCATAGGTTGTTAGCTTCAATCGGTAAATCTATCCTTCTATTCATCATTCATCAAGTTTTCATCCATCAAAATTCAACTACCCACTCATCGCACCACCTTCATGAAAAATCCAAAAATTCAGAAACTTTGAAAATTCATAGCCGATTCATCTTAACTCTGTTTGCTTTGAAATTTCAGATTTGAGTTCCTTATAACTAGTGGTTATATCGAAAAATATCAAAAAAAAAATTCGACCAGAAACTTGTGATTTTTGTCCCGGATTCGTTTGAACTCGGAAAGCTGTGAAATTTGAGCTTTAGACTTCTTTTAGTGTGATCTTTCTGGGAAAAATATTGAAAAAAATAAAAAATAAATAAAAAAATCTGTGGTGTTATCTATTTTCGACATTAACTAGGGTTTTTGTTTGGGAATTTTGGGAGATTAGGGTTTTCATTGTGCAATTGATTCAATTGGTTGCAATTAGCCCTAATTGATTGTGTGATTGAGATTCTTGGGTTGCTTATGCTGTGAATTGTGATTTAATTTGAAGAATTTCAGGCCTATTGGATTTAAGTGGTACTAGGGCTTTGAAGGCTTACCCAGGTGCGGGTCACCCTTGCCCAGGCGCGGGTTACACCAGAAAGTTGTGAAGATTGGTTTTGGTTTTAAGATCACTTTCTTTTGATTCACAAAAAAAATTTTCTACTAATTGTTTGTTCCTCAAGTAGGTCACGAGAAGAAAGGGGTCTCTAGGAGTTGCTCTTATTAGGCCTATTGAAAGCTAGTAAAAGGCATAATCTTATGAGATCATCAAGAGAGTAGTGGACCGCCAATCCATAGGAATTGAGTGCAAATACGAGAGTACAAGTCAAAGGTATAAACACACACACACTTGTGAGGAGTTTTACTACTAATCTTTGTTCTTTGTGTAGGTACCATGGAAGGAGAACAAGATCAAGCCAATTTGGCTACTCTGTTGCAAACCCTAATGCAACGATTGGGCACTATGGATACTAAATTCGATGCTTTAGCCAATGATGTCCAACAAGTAAGGCAAGAACGAAATCAACAAGCTCAACAAGGAGCCAATGCCGTAAACAACAATGAAAGAGTTCAACCTCCACCAAGACAAGTTGTTCCTCGGATGGATCCAATGGAGAGATTGAGGCAAGAAGAGCTTGGAGGTCAAGTAATCAATGAGAATATGCGGCCTAGGAGGGGGAGTTGAAAGAGAAGAGCCTAAAGACAACATCAAGTATAAAATCCCTAAATTCAATGGGAGAGGGTCACCATCCGATTACTTGGAGTGGGAGTCGAAATTGGATATGTACTTTGATTATCACCATCATGCCGAGCCAAAGAAGGTGCAAATTGCTACTCTTGAATTTACAGAGAATGCTTTAAATCGGTGAAATCAACTAGTGCAAGCAAGAAGAAGAAATTTGGAAAGACCTATTGATACTTGGTTGGCGCTAAAGAGCTTTATGAGGAAGAGGTTTCTTCCAAGCTTTTATACTAATGGTCTCTACCAAGAATTGTAATCTTTGAGGCAAGGAACAAGGAGTGTTGATGAATACTACTCCGAGATGATGTTGTTGATGTCTAGGGTCGAAGTTCATGAAGCTCCAACGAGCCACTATAGCAAGATTTTTGGCGGGGTTGAATAGGGAAATTCATGACATTGTGGAGATGCAACAACACTATGATGTTGAGGAATTGCTTCAACATGCATTGAAGGCTGAGAGCCAAGTGAAGAGGAAAAATAAGAGCTTTGCATCATCATCAAGCTCATGGAAAACTCCAATCAAGAAAGATGAGAAATCATCCAACAAAGAGAAAGAGTTGGCGCAAAAAGGAGCAAGTCCTAAAACCGATCCTAAGCCTTCATCGGGTTCATCTTCTAAGAATCATGTTAAATGCTTTAAGTGTCAAGGATATGGTCATTATGCAAAGGATTGCGTTAACAAGAAGGTTATGTATACTAATGACTATGGGGAAATTTTTAGTGAAGATGAAGAATTTCCATTAGGTTCTAGTGGAGATGATAAAAGGGGATTGTCATATGAGGATGAGGATGATGATGGTTCAACACCGGCACTCTTGAACTTAGTTGCAAGGAGAACTTTAAGTGCCTATGTTAAAGGAGATGTGCACAATCAAAGGGAGAATTTGTTTCATACTAGGATGTGCTAATGGGAAGCCTAGTAGTGTGATCATTGATGGAGGAAGTTGTACAAACATAGCTAGTGTGTACCTAGTGAAGGAGTTAGCGTTACCTACCACTAAACACCCTAAACCCTATAGTTTAGGATGGTTCAATGATAGAGAGGAGATTAAGGTTAACAAACAAGTTTTAGTTTCTCTTTCTTTGGGCAGATACGATGATAAGGTGCTATGTGATGTGCTACCAATGCAAGCATACCATGTCTTACTTGGTCGACCATGGCAATATGACAACAAGGTCCATCATGATGGTGAGACAAATAAGTATTCTTTTATGTGTGGTAAGCGTCCTATTACTTTGATTCGTTTATCACCTCAAGAAGCTTTAAAAGATCAAATAAAAGTGAGGGATGAATTTGCTAAATTGGAATCTGAATTTAGGACTAAAGAAAAAGGTAAGCTTGTTAGTACTAGTATGAATTGCGTTGATAGTAAATCTGATTTGGTTGATAAGCATGCTAGTTCTAAGAAAGTTAATAAGGAGTGTATGTTAGCTACTAAGAGTGAGATTAAAGAAGCTTTGAATGATAATTCTGTTTTGATCTTACTTTTGCTTAAATATACACTTGTGAGCACTAACCACTTGGAAAAAGAGCTTCCAAGCAACATTGTTTCTCTTTTGAGTGATTATGTAAATGTGTTTCCTGAGGAGATTCCTAATGGTTTACCACCAATTAGGGGGATTGAACATCAAATTGACTTCATCCCTGGGGCGCAAATACCTAATAAGCCAGCTTATAGGACAAATCCTGAAGAAACAAAGGAATTGGAGAAGCAAGTTGGTGAACTACTTCAAAAAGGGTTTGTGCGTGAAAGCCTTTCTCCATGTGCAGTTCTTGTTTTGCTTGTTCCTAAGAAGGATGGGCCTTGGAGAATGTGTGTTGATTGTAGGGCAATAAACAACATCACGGTAAATTATCGTCACCCTATTCCTAGATTAGATGATATGCTTGATGAATTGCATGGTGCTTGCTTATTTTCAAAGATTTAAAGAGTGGCTATCACCAAATTCGCATGAAAGAGGGTGATGAATGGAAAACTGCCTTTAAAACTAAGTTAGGGTTGTATGATTGGTTAGTTATGCCTTTTGGATTGACTAATGCACCTAGTACATTCATACGATTAATGAATCATGTTTTAAGAGCTTTTATTGGCAAGTTTGTTGTTGTTTATTTTGATGATATACTTGTGTATAGTCGAAACCTAGATGAGCATGTTAAGCATCTAAGATGTGTGTTAGATGTACTTAGGGTTGAGAAATTATATGTTAACCTTAAGAAGTGCACCTTTTGCACAAACAAGCTTGTTTTTCTTGATTTTGTGGTGTCATCGCAAGGTATAGGGGTTGATGAGGAGAAGATCAAGGCAATCAAAGATTGGCCAACTCCCACCAACGTTGGTCAAGTAAGATCTTTTCATGGACTAGCCGGATTCTATAGGAGGTTTGTTAAGGACTTTAGCACCTTAGCCACACATATTACTAGTGTGATGAAGAAGAATGCACCATTCAAGGGGGGAAAAAAACAACAAGAAGCATTTGAGACCTTGAAGGAAAAATTAACTAATGCTCCTTTGCTTGTTTTACCTAACTTTAACAATACTTTTGAGATTGAATGTGATACATCAGGGGTTGGAATTGGAGCTGTTTTGATGCAAAGTGGGAAGCCCGTCGCATATTTTAGTGAGAAATTGAATGGGGTTGCATTGAATTATCCAACTTATGACAAAGAGTTGTATGCTCTTGTGAGGGCGTTGCAAACTTGGCAACACTACCTATGGCCTAAGGAATTTGTGATTCATACGGATCATGAGAGCTTGAAGTATTTAAGAAGCCAACAAAAGTTGAACAAGCTACATGCTAAGTGGAGCGAGTTTATAGAGAGTTTTCCTTATGTTGTGCGATAAAACAAGGTAAGGAGAATGTTGTAGCCGATGCTTTATCAAGGAGGTATGTCTTACTTTCCATGCTTGATTCTAAGTTTCTTGGATTTCAGTATATTAAGGAATTCTATGCTAGTGATGTTTACTTTGGTGAAAATTTTAAAGCATGTGAAAATTCTGGATTTGGAAAGTATTATAAGCATGATGGATTTTTGTTTAAGGAATCTAGATTGTGTGTGTCTTCTTGTTCTTTGCGCATCTTGCTCATGAGGGAATCGCATGAAGGAAGTTTAATGGGTCACTTTGGAGTTGATAGAACATATGACATATTGCATGAACATTTCTTTTGGCCTAAGATGCGACATGATGTAGGAAAGTATGTTGCTAGTTGCATTGTATGTTTACAAGCTAAATCTACATCTAAACCTCATGGATTGTATACTCCTTTGCCTATTCCTCATGAACCATGGACTCATATTAGTATGGACTTTGTGTTAGGTTTACCTCGTTCTAGGAGAGGTAAAGATTCTATCTTTGTGGTTGTTGATAGGTTTTCTAAGATGGCACACTTCACTGCATGCACTAAAACGGATGATGCCATTAATGTAGCTAATTTGTTCTTTAAAGAGATTGTTAGACTACATGGAATGCCTAGGACGATTGTGAGTGATAGCGATGCTGAGTTCTTAAGTCACTTTTGGAGAACTTTGTTGGCTAAGTTAGGTACTAAATTGTTGTTTTCAACTACTTGTCATCCTCAAACCGATGGTCAAAAGGAAGTAGTTAATAGGACTTTGTCTACCTTGCTTAGGGCATTAATTAAGAAGAACTTAAGAACTTGGGAGGATTGTCTACCTCATGTTGAATTTGCATACAATAAAAGCATACATAGCACTACTGGATATTCACCTTTTGAAACTGTGTATGGCTTTAATCCTTTAACCCCATTGGATTTCTTGAGTTTACCTTTGAGTGTGCAAGTCGACATGGATGGACAAAGGAAGGGCGATTTTGTTAGGGAACTTCATGCTAGGGTTCGAGCTCAAATTGAGAAGAAAACACAACACTACATGAAGGTTGCTAACAAGGGGCGCAAAGAGATCATCTTTGAACCTGGAGATTGGGTTTGGTTGCATCTAAGGAAGGAAAGGTTCCCTGAAAAGAGAAAGTATAAGCTCTTACCTCGTGGAGATGGTCCATTCTTAGTCTTGGAGAGGATCAACAACAATTAATGCCTACAAGCTAGATCTTCTAAGTGAATATGGCAATGTAAGTGCTACTTTTAATGTTTCAGACTTATCCTTGTTTGATAGTGATGTAGATTTGAGGACAAATCCTTTTCAAGGGAGAGGGGATGATGCACCAAGGGCTTATCATGGTCTTGAAGAGCACAATGGAGCTAATGGAGATCATACCTTGGATAAACTTGGAGATGTCTCGGATATTCTAGAAGCTGCTATGGTTGATCCCGGTTTAAAAGGAAGCATGGAGGAGCATGGAGAGGATGCCATCGTACAAGACCGGCCATTGCATGGAGGGATCGCACATGACCGGCCATGGCATGGGCCAATCGCACAAGACCGAGCACAACCGGCCATTTGACCCTTTAGCCATTTCATTAGGTCCTATGACAAGGGCTCGGGCTAAAAGGTTCAAGGAAACTTTATTGGACTTGGTACGAACTCATCTTGAAGGTTTGAAATCCATTGAAGATCAATTGGAGAGCATTGAAGACATCAAGCCAAGGAATATTCCCAACGATTCCAAGCTATGAACTTTACTTGAAATCGTTGAGCCTTGATCTTATCATTGTGTAATTCGGCCAATTGTGTCTTTATTCTATCTTAGATTAGTTATTTATTTAGTCTAGAAGACATTGGGTTGGGTCTTGTTTGACTAAGTCCAATCCTTGCTTAATTTAGTTATGTATTTACTTTTCCTAATAGGACAAGGTGTAGGTAATTTCCTTATTCCTTCTTTTATGTGTAAACCGCCTTTGAGGAGGTTTAAGGGGGTATATGTGTCGACCCCTCTACTATATAAAGGGTCAATCCCCCTCTTGTAAAGATAAGTTGAGTTGATTAATAAAGTTGAGGATTATTTTCCCAAATTGATTATCTTAGCTTCATTGTTCTAGTTTGAGCAAACTTAGGGTTCTTCAATCTTGTAGAGTCCTAGCAAACAATTATGTTGTGATTGCTTAATTGTTTGTGAATCTTGTGATCTTAGGTGTTCAATTGCAGGTCTAATTGAAGACTTAGGGCCGACGAACGAAGAGAGCTTGCTTTGTGAAGGTTGTCGACATACTTGTCTAGAAGTTGAAGAAGTTCAAGTAGATTCTTGGCGGGTCTCAAGGATAGATTTGAATCTAATACAACTAGATTCGTATCAGGAGTGATGTTCAGGCTCCAATAGGAAAAAGTAGTGGAGTGCGGTAATCATAAGGGGTTTGATGAATCAACTCCAAAAGGATACAATAGACAGATTAGACGAGATGGGTAGGCCAAAGAGAGTCTCACTCCACCACGATCTCGAAGAACCAGTAGTTCAGGAGATCCAGGGAGACGTGTACAAGGTGCTGATCGTGGAAGGAGCCGCGATCCAAAGCATCTCCGTTTGCGTCAGTTTCTCTGCGCTGCTCGGAGGGGGGGTAATGGTGCACAGAATCGAAATAACTCCAGAAGAAAATCAGACTTATTCACGAGCGAGGTTCAACATGCTTGCAGCGCACTCCGGTCTGGACGATTTCACAACTTATGTCCCAATGAAAGTCCTCAGCTATAATGCTCGGGGTGCAGCAAACCCATGTTTTAGGCAAACAGTTTTGGATTTGAATTTTGAAGGGTAAACATAACTCGGATATGATGAAAAAGCTTGGGTTGATCCTGGCTCTTATGGGATAATGAGGCTGTTGATGCTGAATTTGTGAGTCAGACACGACAAGAAATCACTCTTCAATTTCAGGTTAGTGGCTCTCAAACTTTTGTGGTTACTGCTGTGTATGCTAGTACTGATAGAGCTAGTAGAAATCTTCTGTGGCATTATCTAAAGGTGTTGAGTTCGAATATTACTTTGCCCTGGTTATGGATTGGTGACTTTAATGAGGTTCTTAAATCTGAGGACAAATTAGGGGGTAGACCTGTTCGCTTTTCCGCTTCTTCTTCTTTGTCTGATTGCATTGCTCATTGTTATATGATTGACATTGGTTTTGTTGGTCCCAAACATAGTTGGACTAATTCGCATCCTGTATCTTTTTATATTCTTGAGCGCATAGATAGGGCATGGATAAATAATGCTTGGATTAATATGATTCCTGAGTCCACTCTTTTTCATCTTATTTGTGTTAACTCGGACCACTGTCCTATTTTGTTTTCTACTGAAATCTTGGCTCCAAGTGTTGGAGAAAAACCTTTTCATTTTCAACCAATGTGGCTATCGGACCCTTCTTTTTTCTCTGTGGTCAATGCTTCTTGGGTTGCTTTTCCGAATTCTTTGTTTGATGCTACTAAAGATTTTGTCCATAATGTCAAAATTTGGAATCGTGACCATTTTGGTAATGTATTTTTTTTTTTTTTAAAAAGGCTGTTGGCTAGAATTCATGGTGTTCAAGTGGCTATATCTGAGAAACCTTCACAATTTTTGTTGGATCTTGATAAGGTTCTTAGGAAAGAATTTTATGATATTCTTAGGCAGGAGGAGACACTTTGGGCAATGAAATCTCGTATTTCTTGGCTTATTGAGGGTGATAATAATACTTCCTTTTTCCATTCTTTTACTCTTGTCAAGAGGAAAGAAATAGAATTATTAAGTTGAAAGATGATTTCGATAATGAATTTGAAGGGGAAAGATGTGTTAATCATATTGTTTCATTTTTCTCTGGGCTTTACTGTTCTGGTTTTGTTTCTTGTGAGTCGTCCCCTACCCGGCCACTTTCGAATTTTCCTCAACTTGAGAATGGTGATCACTAGTCCATGATTATGATCCCTTCTTGCACTGAGATCAAAAATGCTCTTTGGGGGATGAAAACTTTTAAATCACCTGGATCAGATGGTCTTCATGCGGGTTTTTTTCAGTGGTGTTGGGATGTTGTCAAGGGCAATTTATGTTCTGAAATTCAAAACATTTTCGAGACTGGCTGTAATGCCAGATAGTTGGAAACATTTTTTAATTGCTCTTGTCCCTAAGATGTCTAGCCCTGAGTCTATTAAGCAGGTTAGGCAGATCAGTCTTGGTAATACTTGTTATAAGCTTGTGACTAAAATTATTGCTAGTAGAATTAAGGGCCACCTTCAAAATCTTATTAGTCCTTTGCAAGGAGCCTTTCTTTCTGGTCGTAGAGCCTCTGATAATATCATTTTAGCTCAGGAAATTATGAACACTGCTAAGAATAGTAAGGCTAAGGAGGGCTGGATGGTTGTTAAAATTGACCTTGAAAAGGCCTTTGATAGGCTTGAATGGCATTTCATAAAGGATATGTTGGAGTTTTGCAATTTTCCTAATCATCTTGTTAAACTCATTCTGTCCTGCATTTCTAACCGTAGTCTCTCGGTTCTTGTAAATGGTTCCGCCACCAAGCCTTTTACTGCCTCTAGAGGGGTCAGACAAGGGGATCCTATATCCCCATACTTGTTTATCCTTTACATGGAATATATGTCGTTAGTCATTGAGGAAAAATGTGATAGCAAGGATTGGAATGCTATTTGGTTAGGGAGAAATGGTCCACAGGTTTCCCATTTGCTGTTTGCTGATGATATCATTTTGGTTGCAAAAGGCTGATGTTAAAAATTGTCTTGCTATTAAGGACACCCTTGATGTTTTTTGCTCTAGGTCTGGTCAAAATGTTAATGCTGATAAAACTAAAGTCTGGTTTTCTCCCTCTGTTGATGTTGATAAGGCCATTTACCTTAATCAAATTCTGAAATTTAGAAAGGTTAACAATCTGGGTCTTTATTTGGGGTATCCTCTTTTAGATAAAATTGGTAAAGAACATGATTTCTCTTTTCTTATTGACAAAATCAGTGATAGATTGTTTGGTTGGAAATCCAAAAGATTGTCTCTTGCAGGTAGAACTACTCTTATTCAATCTGTCACTTTGGCCATTGCTGATTATCCCATGCATGTTGGTCTCCTTCCTTCCTCGGTCTCTCTTGAGATTGATAGACTTCATAGGAACTTTTTGTGGGGCGACATGGTTGATTCCAATAAAATTCATTTGGTGGGGTGGGATAAAGTTACTCAGCGTAAAAAGTATGGGGGGCTTAATCTTAGGAAAGCTAAATTTAGGAACTTAGCCCTGCTTGCTAAGCTTCATTGGAGAATTAAAAGTAATCCGGATAGTCTTTGGGTTAGAGCTTTTTGCTCAAAATACCTTTTAGTACGAAGGTGAATGGTGCTTCTGTCTCCTCTACTGCTTCCTCCCTTAGAGCAAGTAAGGATCTTTTTGATAAAGGTTGTAAGAAGATTATTTCTAATGGTCTCAATACCAACTTTTGGTTTGATGATTGGGCTTTTGATGTTCCGATTAGGTCTCTCATCCATGGTCCACTAAACAAAGAGGAAAACTGTTTAACTGTGAAGGAATGTATTTCCCCTTCTGGGGGATGGTATCTTGATCAATTCTCTTTCTGTTTTCCTTCTGATTTTGTTGATAAAATTGTGTCTACTCCTGTTCCAGTTTTTGGCAACTCCAGGGACATTTTATGTTGGAAATTTTCTTCTAATGGTGATTTCTGTCTTAAATCAGCCTATGATTTTGCTTTGTGTTCTGATTTTAATGAAGATTCTTCTTTTTGGAATAAAATTTGGAAAGTGCAATGTCATCATAGAATTAAACTTTTTCTGTGGACTGTGGCTCACAATAGTATTCCTTGCAAATCCATGCTCTATAATAGGCAAATTAGTCAAGAAATTTGTTGTGATATTTGCCCCAATTGTGAGGAGAATATTTTGCATATTCTGCGTGATTCTCCTATTGCTTCTTCTCTTTGGAATTCCCTTGACAGTCTTCCTCCTGGTTTCTTTTCTCTTATTGAGCTTCATGATTGGATAAGGTGTTGTCTTTCTTCCTCTCTTGTTTGGAAATCTATTCCTTAGTCTTCTCTTTTTATTTATTGTTGTTGAAATATTTGGAAGGCTAGGAATTCCAGAATTTTTGTTGGCAAATTGATTGATTATGTGGACAATTTTAAGTCCTCTTCCTTTCAAGCTTTACAATACTTTCATCTTGCTAAATCTTCCCCTAATAATGTCCTTAAGGTTATTAGAAACATTAGATGGAAACCACCTGACCAGGGCTGGTATATTTTAAACTCGGATGGCTCCTCTTCTAATGGTAAAGGGGGAGCAGGTACGGTTATTAGAGATCATTTTGGTAAGTGGATTGGAGGAAGTGCAAGAAGAATTCCTTATGCAAACAGTATGCAAGCTGAGTTATGGGGTATAAGGGATGGTTTATTGTTGGCCAGCTCACTCAACATCTCTAATCTACTGGTTTGTGTTGATTCTGAAAGTGTCCTTAACCTGATTAACTGTGCTTCCTCTCACCATATTTTCGACAATATCATTAATGACTGCAGGTCTCTGATTGGAAGCTTCTCCAATATCAAGTTGACGCATAGTTACAGAGAGGCGAACAGATTAGGAGACTGCCTTGCTAACCATGCTAGAGAAATGGATGAGCTTTATGTTAATTTTATTTCAATTCCTGTATTTGCCTTTTGACATTTTCATGGATGATTGTATGAGCTTATCCATGCCCAGGACTGTCAAACTCTAATTTCAATTAAGTTCCTTTTCTACCAAAAAAAAGTAATACCAACTTGCCAATTTGATTTATTTTGTCCTTAAGTAATTAAGACAACTTAATACTATGGTTCACCATAATATTCCTTTTGTATAAAATGGAATGTTAATTAACGAAAGGGTTGGATAAATATAAATAGTATATATAGATATAGATATATAAAGGGAAAGTTCCAATCTAAGCACCCTTAAAAAACATTCTAGTAGATTTATTTATTAATTTGAAAGACGTAAGTAACAACCTAAAAGGCTATGGTTGGAATGTACTCTATTTGGGAAATAAACCACTTTCGAAAACGTTAGCCTTAGATTAGATTAAAGACAACCTTTTCGGGTTGTTATATCTCAAGTAATAATTATATAATAAGATTAATCTCATTAATTATTAATAGCCTGATTAATCCAAGTTAAGCCGTAAGCTATAATTATAATGAATGAAGTGCGTTTGTTCAACTTCAATCATTCCTTAATAATCTTATTAAAATGAATTTATAACAACAAAAACAAAAAGGAAAAAAAATGTAGCTATCATCAACCATAATATAATTACCAGAAATATGTCTTAAGCCCTAATTGCTAAGAGATAATCCAAAGTCGAAAATGGAAACAAAACGGCAAATGATTGGAGAATTGTCCGATTTTCGCCTTTTTAA
Organism: Corchorus capsularis; assembly: GCA_001974805.1. Lineage (NCBI taxonomy): Eukaryota > Viridiplantae > Streptophyta > Magnoliopsida > Malvales > Malvaceae > Corchorus > Corchorus capsularis. The sequence continues at coordinate 153,833 of AWWV01012223.1, read as the reverse complement.
AGTTTTACATTGTCAAAAAGACTACTAATTGAGAAAAAAAAATGCATAATATATTTCTGGATGTGATGGTGATAATCCACCAAGCAATCATTCAATGACACCTAATTTCCAGAATAGAATTTTAAAATTGGATTTTTGCCTTTCTATTACCCAACAACAATAACTCAAAAAATACCATTCCGGAGCTTCACAAACTATAGAAAAATAGCATTAATTATGCAAATTACAATTAGTATATCATTTATTTAAATAAATCTATAATGTTTATAATAATGTTTAAAGGAGAGGGAAAAATGTTATAATATTGTAATATAGATTTAACTTAAATCTATGGTCTGATTTAGCATTACGTTTGAAGATAAAAAAAGTTACTTTTCATCTTAAACGCATTGCCAAATAAACGCAATGTCAATTGGTTTGTGTTAAAAGCTAATTTTGACCGCAAAAGTCAAGATAATCTGAAAAGTTAATCTTTAGGTGTTTTTGCGTTTCAAAATCACTTTTGAACATTAAATGAAGTTTTTGACCAAACCCTTAAATGACTAAAATCTCCTAATTATAAAATAGTCTAAAATATTTATAAAAAAATTATAATTTCTTTACAGTTACTAACTCGATTTTAAGTCGTGAAACATATGTTATGTACTGCGAGTAGATCTGATCTCTTTGTTGATAAAGAAGTTTCATATCATTGGGAAATAATTCAATTGTACGCTCGTTTTCAAACTTTTCTTCTTTATGAATTGCAACTATTTAATTATGAAATGAAGCAAAAATAATTAGAAGGTAAAATTTCGTTGGATTGATAAATCTAGGAAAGGGAGTTATAGACTAGATGTGCGATTGAGTGGAGTCAATTCAGGTTCGTCTCCTCGAACGACGTTTCAAACAAAGAAGCCGCCTGGGTTTTGTTTCTTCCTGTTATTGTCTTTTGTCCATTTTTGTTTAGACATCTAATTTTCGTTTTTACATGTGGATATTTATCTCTTAATTATATACTTATATATATTATATATAATTAGATATTATTCCTGCACATTCATCGGGGCTTTTGAAATCGGACCAGTAAAGGAATTGGGGAGGGGCTTGGTCAAGGGTCCAACCGGTAAAATCGGCGGTCCGATTCGTTGAGGCCAATTGAGACTGAAAAAGAATTTTATATACAATAAATGTAATATGTTGCATAACAATGACATAAAATTTTTTTGGTGGAGTAGTTAAGTTTTATGACTTTTTTATTATATTATGGTTTCAAATCTTATCACAAAACAAAATTATTTTCAAAATTTAAATTTTGAATTTAGTCAACATTTATTTAAACCGGACAAAACCAGTCTGATTTTCCAGTTCAATCGCCGGTTGAACTGGTCATTGACTGACCGAAGAGGACTATGTTTTCCAAACCGGCCGATCCGGTTTGGTTTAAAAAACAATGGCATTCGTGTCAACTTTTTTTTTTTTGATATTTCAATAGTTGCATAAAATATTTTAATTTTAAAAAAAGAGAACATGCGAGACATCATTATTTTTAATTTTGGGATGTGAGAAAACCTGTCATTTCAGTATCATCCGAACATATTGTTGTAAATTAGAAATATTAATTCAATATTTTTAATTTTGGATAAGTGAATTATTAATTCAATATTATCCTAATATATTATTGTAAGCAATTTAGTCTAAATAGTGTGTGAAAAAAAATTATACGACCAATAAAAATTGTACAAATGCCAGTAGGAGAAAAGTCAAATACTGAACATAAAGAAGATCCAAATGTCATGCATACATCAGTTTCGATATAACTTTAACAGTAAGATATAGATTATAATAATTATATTAATAATTTATTAGGCTCACTTCACTTGGGATTTAGTAAACAGTTAGGAGACAACTTTAATACTTTATCATCATACTAGTCATTATTTCCACGTGCGTTGCATGTGACCTAATCTATTTTAAATTATATGAAGATTAAAATCTTAATTGTATTACTAATTTTGTCTTAAAGAAGTCTATTATTAGAACTGACAACATTTTACTCAAGTGCGTGTATTCGACTCGACTGTCTGAAACCGAACCTGATCCAACCCGATTCGACCAAAAAATCCGCTTAATCCGAAACCGAAATGATCTGACCCCAAACTCTTAATGACCCGAACCCAATCAACCCGAGAGATCAATCCGAAATTACCCAAATCGGGACTAATTATATTTAAATGACCCGAATCCGAAAAGACCTGAACCTGAAAATCAAAGGCTCAAATCGGAAATTATCGGAACCATATGACCCGAAACCGAAAAAGACCCAAACCAAAATTGACCCAAACCGAAATGACCCGACATTTGAGTGATCCAAACCCAACCAACCTGAAACCAAAAAATAACTGAACTCGTATAACCCAAAATTTTCTTAACCCGAAACTGAACCCAAATCCAATGCGACCAGCCCATTTGTATATACATTGGGTTTTACTATCAAAGTAACAAAAGAAATTATTCCAAACAAAAAAAATATTAACAAAGTAAAACAACAAATTTAAACCCACAGCAAAATTTACATTATCAAGAAAAAAATAATTATAATTCAAATAAAATAATTACACGATAGGAAATAATAAATTTTACTCTTAATACATTAAACTATCAAATAGAAAGATGTCAATCACAATTACTTTTTAAATTAAAATGGTAAAAATAAAATAATTATAAAATATTAAATTTAATTAAATGAAAATAGAGTTTTTAATAGAATAAAATTATATATTAAAAATTTTTAATATATCCAAAATTATTAGTAAAAATATAGTAACTTTCACGTGACGTTGCACGTGACATAATCTGTTTAAAATTAAATTAAGATTAAAATCTTAAGCATACTACTAATTTTTTTACCAAAAAAAAAGGCATACTACTAATTTTGTCATAAAAAAACCAATTATTAGAGCTGGCAAAATTTCACCCAGAGTGCAGATATTCGACTCAATCATTTTCCTTTTTTTTAGGTAATCAATTGTGTTTTCTTAAAACCGTTAAGTACCGATTTAACAGACAATGGCTCTAGGCCACAATACTCCTTGTAAATATTCCTAAAACAATTTGAGCACAACATTATATTATAGATATAACTTACAGTAAAAGTCTTTCATTTTTTTTTTTGCCGAAGCAACAAAAGTCATTTAAAACAAGTAGGGCAGCATTCGCTGTAGACATCTTCTTATTTAGACTATATTTTTTCAAATTATCAAAGTCGGTTAGTAAGAAGTTATTGCCTTGTTTGTAAGTTCATTAGTTAGGAGAAACTCATACATCGAAGAAAATAATTCGCATATATAAAGCAAAACACACGGCCTGTCTTTCATTCTAATAGTGCATTACCTAAATTCTACTACCTCATCTCTAGGTAATTCATCAAAATAAAGCTAATATTCCACTCCTTCATCTCTAGGTAATTCATCTAAATAAAGCTAATATTAACTGTTACTTGAAATGTATGTTGATTATCTAAAAAAACATAGTACACGCCAAAGGGAAATCGAAAACAGATAATATGCTCATGTACCAAAAGCTTTAAGCGGGTCTAAAGGCGGGTTAAAATGGGACAACATAATCGGGCCGGATTGCTGCCAATTCCAACAGTTTTTTAACTGGCAACCTAAGAACTAAGCCTAAAATCAAAGAAATTATGGTAGGAACAACACTTATTAAAACTCAATGGCCAATTACACACAAAGACAATGGATCTAAAGAAAACATGTTAGGCTTAAGGGGATATTTCAATAATGAACCACATGTGAAAAGAGCAAAACGGGGCGATAAAGTCTCTCCACATTAAAAGTTGATAGGATCCTTTAGTAAATTCTCTATATATATCCCTGAAACAATTTGAGCACAACGTTAAAGATATAACTTTCAGTAAAAGTCTTTTTTTTTCCAAAGCAGTAAAAGTCATTTAAAACAATTTGAGAATCTGAAATGTTGTCAACCTAAACAAATAATTCAATAACTTTAGAATTTCTAGTTTTCATCTGAACTCTTGGTCGACGATATTTTACATAAAATCGATTCTCCCCTTATCTTGATGGGTAGGTGAACACATTTGACCATCTAGATCAAGGGTTTGAGTCCCAGTGTGACACAAATCATCACAGAAATTTTACATCAATAGAAAGAAATTAAATTCGAGTCGTAGTACGTACAAGGTATATTCGTGTAATACTAACAATTTGATTAACGACATAAAATAATAAATTGGAAAGAAATTATTTAGGAAAAGTTGGTGTAGTGATAACCCAGCCCACCCATTTGGGATCAAAACCAAGTTCGAGTAAAATCATTTCCAGAAAGTCCCACTCCACTCTGTCATACGCTTTGATCTTAGTTAGGGTTTAGGTTTTTTAGCTTTTTTTTTCACATATTGGTGTTCTTTTTTTGGCTTATAATATTTTTTTCTTTGATTTTAGGATTTGACAAAAAGAAATTCAACCTAAATTTCTCCGGAACAAACCTAGTATATATTATAAGGTGGTGTTTGGTTCAGGGAATCTCAGATACCTTGTGGGAATGTCATTCCCACTTCATTCCCAGTACAAAAATATTACCAATAATACAAAATCTTGTTTGGTTAGCCTATAGGGAATGTAGTTGGAATATTTGATTACCTTGTTTGGTTGGCTAGGAACATTCCTACTCAGTTTAATCAAAATACAAAAATGCCCTTATTTGTCTAGAAATGCTTTGTACCTAAATTTGTTTAAGTATAGAGAACCATACTTATATTTGAAAGCAGTACATTAAAGTGTAAATAAATAATGAATTACACAACAATTTGGGGTGGAAATAAAGAGTAATGAATATTGATTTATACCTCAATTCACAATTGAGTGTAAATTGGTGATGCGCCCAAGGCTTATCATGGAGGGAATGAAGCGCCAAGGACTTATCATGGACTTAAAGATGGCTATGGAGAGCAAGGAAAGGATGTGCAAGGGCTGCAAGGAAGCATGAAGATGGATGAAGATCATGGAGATATCGTTGAGCATGTTTCAAGCACCAAAAAGATGCTATTCAATCCATTGAAGATGCCTAATGGTTCAATGACAAGATCAAGAGCTAAGAAGTTCAAGGATGCACTATTGGGTCTTGTTCGAAGTCATCTTTATGATATGAAGACCATTCAAGTTCAATTGAAGCGCTTTCATGATGATTTGAGCGAGAAAACACCAATCAATTACAAGTTCATCACTTTGCTTGCTATTGATTCTAGATGGCCGGATTGACATCATGGCATTAGCCCATTAGTTTTAGTTTGCTTTGTTTGAACTTAATTCTATCTTAAATTAGTTTATTTTTATATTTAGATGTTATTTGGGTTGGGCCTTGGTTGACTAAGTCCAATCCTTAGCTATTTTTCTATTGGTTGTGTTTTTGGATAGTTTCTATAAGATTCTTTTGTGTAGCCTTTATAGTTGGACGAAAATTAGGGTTTTAGAGTAGATTATGCGTTGGTCTTGTGCCTATATAAGGTCACCAATATCTCTTGTAAAGTTAAGTTTTCAATAAAGATTTGAGGTTTATTCACCCAATTGATTATCTTAGCTTCATTTTTCTAGTTTGAGCAAACTTAAGGTTCTTCAATCTTGTAGAGTCCTAGCAAACAATTAGGTTGTGATTGCTTAATTGTTTGTGAATCTTGTGATCTTAAGTGTTCAATTGCAGGTCTAATTGAGGGCTTAAGGACGACGAACGAAGAGGAAGACTAGGTTAGGTTTATCGACTCATACAAGTCTAGTAGTTTTGGTGTTTCAAGTTGATCTTTGGCGGGTCTCAAAGGTGGATTTGAATCTAACACAACTAGATTCGTATCAATTGGTCTCTACATAAATATTATCAAGATATGTGGCCTGAACTTGATCTCAAATCCTGATAGAATTCAGTTTCTGCACCACCCTAGTTCTAATTGAATTAGGAAAATCTGGTATGCTTATCTCTGTCTTTAATATCTCTGTCTTTCAATCTTGTCTCCGGACGTTAAAACACTTGCAACTTGTTTATTTTACAGAAATAACAATCAACTTGTTATTTTTTTTTCTCTTTTCAATAGGAATAGCGTTTGAAACACATTATTTTGAGAATCTTATCTGGGATCGATTATTTAAATGCTTCGGTGTGACTTTGATCCAGTCCCCACGATTCACTCGCTCTGATCTTTGTTCTGCTGCTTCACACATCAGCTTTACGTTTATGCATTTCTTGTCAATTTCAGCAAATTGACTGGCATGCCCCTGCGTGGTGATTTAGTTTTTATTCGCAAAAACTCTCAAAAAGATTTTTGGCCCAACACATGGCCTACGCTACACTTTACAGACACTCTCTCTTTCTTTAACTTCACAATTTCACAACAACAACAATAACAAAAATAACAACAAATACTCACACTTTCACTTCAGTTTCATGTCTTTCACTCGAGCAAGGAAACCATGAAGAAAGAAGAGAGAAACCTTTTCTTCATATTTTTCCTGGGATTGATTTTTTAATTTTGGGTTTATTTATTGGGAGAATTCCACCTAGATGTATTGGAGTTCAAAATAATCAGTGGTTTATGGTATGAGAAAAAATCATCAACATTTGGTGTATTGATTCTTTTTTGGTGTAATTGTATCTTTTTTAAGTGTAACCAAGAATCTAATTAAATACCAACAATGCCCTTAAAAAGATTGGCAGCCCCAAATTCTTTTTGCAGTTAATCCCTTTTGCTCTCTCCGCCTTCTTCTTTCCTAAGGCCACCATCGAATATTTTTTTTCAATTCATTCATCGTTTTTCTTCTTTGAATGACTTTTCCAGCAATCTGTATTGGGGCTAATTTGCAGTCCAAGCTTAGAGTTGGTCTTCATACTCAGGATCAAAACTGAAATACTTAGCTTGGACCTTCATCTCACTGATGAAACTTGATAATATTCTGTTAATATTATTGGTAAAGACAAGCATGTGACTGCTGTGAAGAGTAAAAATTGCATAAATTAATAATTCAGATCCCGGTAACACCGCAACACCCTATCGCTATCACGGCTGGCCTTTTAATAATTTATTTGTTGTTTAGATTTTGATTTTGGAAACCAAATATCTTGTCAATTCCCCTTGTGACGATTCCTCACCGAGGTGTTGACTCGAGGATATGAAGAACTGAGCCAATCAATCATTAAATGAAATAAGACAATCAACAAAATCCTTTTGTATCAATAAATCATAAAGACAATCTTCTCTCAATAAACAATCCAATTCTAAGATGCGCGAATCAGCTCTAAAGAAGAAGTTTGAGTGTCCTTTCATGGAGAATCTAAGGCAAAACTGACAAAAGACCTTCGCACCTTAAGTTAGGCTATACGGAGCCCTTATCTTCATTCAATAGAGAAAGAATCTCCCCAATCCCTATGTCCAAGCCTTCATGAGGATATAGAAAAACCCAACTAAGAAGGCAAATCCAGGCTGTCCCCTTTTGAATCAATTCCTATTGAAATCTCATACTAAACTCGCATGAAACCATCTTGAAGACAAATTGAAGAATAGGAAGAAGTCTTATTTAATCTAGATTATTGTTCAAGAGAAAGTAAATCCATCTGAAGAGAAAAGATTGGGACGTAGGGAAGGAATAACAAAAAGAATATATTTTTGGTGATTTTTCTCGATTTTATTGGGATAAAATCGATTGCAAATCGGAGTGGAGAAGCTTGCCGCCGATAGAGAGAGGGAAGGGATAGAGAGAGAGTGGAGAAAAACAGGTAAGATAAGTGGGGTATTTTGTCTTTTAATAAAAAAAAGCTCATTACACTTGAAAGGGATGAATTTAACTATTACACCAAATAATGATCAATCTTCTCTATACCACCAATAAGTGATTATTTTGAACTCCAATACATTCAGGTGGAATTCTCCCTTATTTATTTCTGAAAAGTTCCAAAATTGCTTGCTTGTTAGCAGTTGCAAATGTTACCACTTACCAAGTGGGAATGTGGTGGGAATGACATTCCCACAGGAAATCTTATCATGCGAACCAAACTAGGGCATATAACATTCCCAACCACACATTCTCACTTGGTACAACATACCCTGTACCAAAACACCACCTAAGAGTTCTTGTCAGGTCTATTGTCAGTAAAGTTTAGTAGACTATAAATGTAGGATTTAAGGGTTAATTTGTATCCTTTAGTAAATATTTTGAATTTTTAAATCAAAATTAATTAAAAAAAATTGTATGTGTCAATTCCTTACCTCGTTTTTGCAATCAAAATTTTACACTGTGAGTGTACCAAATAATAACTAATATTATAAATCATTAATTCTTTTTTATCTTTTTTTTTTTCAGTTGGGTAGATGTGTTAGTACTTAGTATTTCCTTCTTATCTACCAACTTCAAAAGAGAAAAATCTCCATTCTTTTTTCGCTTTTTCCTTTCCTTTCGAAAAAAAAATTAAAGTCCATGTTTTTGGTAATTAATGAGTTTTTTTGTGCAATAGACCATGTGACACATGATGCTTCAAGGCACGTTGTATAATGTTGTAAATGTTTTTATCCAGAGAATGAGATTCGATCCGACTCTTTCAATAAAAGTTACATATATTGTTTAGTCGGAATAGTTTACTCATCTTCTTTACGAGTTAGATATATTATGTAAATTTGATATTCGAATCTTAATTCCTACATTCCACTTTTCCAGTCCTATAGTAACACTTAATTTTGTTTTTGTTTAAAATAGTATTTATATCCAACAGAAAAAATTATGGATTGTCAAAAAATAAAAAATTATGCAATAGTATCATGAATAACATTATTTCACACAATATAGCATACGTAAAACTTATAATTAGAATTAATAGGCCAATTTACTTAAAAAAAAAAAGAATTGACAGGCCAATTGCCTAAATAAAAACCTTAAATTCGAGAAAGAAAAGCAAAGTAAAAAATAACTGACCCCGACAAAACTGTGAAACGCAGTAAATTCCAGGTATTTATTCACCTTAATTTCTCCTAACAGGTTAAAAAAAACAATTGTCCATCACGTGGACCTATTTAAAACAAAGGTATGGTAAATCTGTGAGTTGTATACCGAAAGTTGAGCTGTTTTACAGGATCCCCAAACCAGCCGTAATGGTTCACCCGGTTTAAGTGCTATTTAATATTTTAATTTTTCAATTTTCAAATTTCTTTAAAATTTTTCCTTTTGTTTTTCTTTTCCAGCAGTAAACAACAAAACACCAACAAAAAGGAGGTACTAAAGGGCGGGAGGGGTGGGTCACATTATACATCGGCGATTTTGAGATTCCGGCAAGTGGGAGATATTTTACGAGGCGCCGCATAAGATGAGCTCCTAAGATGTTGACACGTGGTCAGTGGTCCCCTAAAATAGGAAAATCCAATGGGATGGGTGATCCGGGGATGCTGACTCGGCTAAAAGATTTCTTCTCGAAACCAGGGATTCAGGTCACGTGACACCGGACACTCGGGTCAGTCCTCCCCCTTTGACTAAAAAGAATATTAGCCTCTGAATAGAGAATAGTTAATTACTATTATATATTAATAATACTCCTAATTAATTCAGCTTTATACCCACGTTAGATTTTTTTTACAATCCGTTATTAACTTAACAGCACAAGAGTAACGCCGTTAAATTTGCTGGAATATATATCCATATAAAACAAATACTCATTCCGTTCCAAATTAAATGATCACGTTTGATTTTTTAAGTCACGTAAAACCATTTTTGACAATTAATTATTATAAAATTATAATTTAAAAAAATTAAATAAATTTTGGAAAATTTAAAACTTAAATTTTTCAAAACATATTTTTAAAATTAATTGTATATAAATTTTTTATAAATAATGGTAAAAAACAACTTCATTTGAAAAAAAATCAAATATAATTACATCATTTACACGGATCAACAGTTTAGTTAAAGAGGAAAAGAAAAGGTTCAATCATAAAATAAATGTAATGAAGAAAAAAGAAATAAATAAATAAAAACGTATATAGACTTTGCATATATAGGTTTATATATTCTTTTTGCTCTTTTATGACAAAAGGGCCCTTTTCTTATGCTTTATTTACTCTTTATTAAGCTTTCAGCCTTTCACCAAGAAAAAGAAAATTACACAATAATCCAAGTAATTATGAAAATATGGAATAGAATAGAAGAATTGAAATTGGTAAAATTAGTGGGAAAGAAAAAGAATGGATGGCACGTGGTAGGGGAAAAGGCTGAGGCACATGAAAATTTAGTTATAGGACCGTTTCAAGGAATAACAGATCTGATAAAACGGGGAGGTGGAGCGGCAAGTGGCCGACTTAGATATTTGTCCCCCATGGCCCCAGGTGTTGCATTCTATAAATATGAATAATAAATAAATAAATATAGAAATAGAAATGCAAAAGTGTTTATAAATAGATATTTGGATAAGTCTGAATTTTGATTTCAATGTTTCCACGTTTCATTACTCCATACTACACATTATTTCATTGATTGATTGAGACCTTGCTTTAATTAGCTCTCATTACTTCACCAAATTATTCAACTTTCTAGCTACTACTTTATATATTAGATACTATATGATCAAATTTTCTTATCTATAATATCTTAACCATCATTCACAAAACATTTTATTAATCAACAAGTGGTTGATTCAAGTGGTTTGGCACTTGTTCCCCTTAAGTAAGGTCTCAAGTTCGAGTCTTGTGAATGGAGAAAACCATTGTTGGGAGAGCTTTACCCCCATAAAAAAACAAAACATTTTATTAGAAAAACTTCTTGAAAGATTTATGGTACACCCTCCCAACATCTGGTAGTCATATCAAAACTCTGACTAATATGAAATAGAACCGTGTTGACCCAAATTAAAGGATGCTCTTCAATTTCAAATCACCTTGTACATTTGCTATTCTTACTTATTTTGGAACTTTATAATGATTCCGATAATAATCTTATACAATATTTGGATTCGATGTGTCACGAGTCAAGAGGGCAGAAGTTAGATTAACAGAGAAACAGGGCAAATATACTACAAGAATTAATCAGACTGGGAAACATCAAATATGACTTTAAATGACTAAAACGTAAAGCACAACCATTGATAATGCCCCCCTTGTGGTGTGAAAAGCAACCTTTTTTCATGTCAAATCTAGTCACAACAGAGAATAAGTAAATGAACTTTAACAAGAAGAATCAAATCTGAGACTTCATTTTCTTCTCCTTCACTAAAATTTGACCCCAACTTGAAGACATTAATCAACTTGAACGGCAAAAAACAGGACAAAATTTGATATTATATGGTGGCTACTTTTCACTAAGACCAGAAACAAAGATTGACAATTATTATGTTTTGAGACAAGGAATTTGTTTGGAAATGGCATATAATAATCATGAGAAGGTAAAAAACAAGGCTTGCAGGCGGCCCCTTGAGCATTTCAATTTCTGGGTCCCTTCTCCTCCTTAGTGTTTGTCTGTTGGTGGAATTTAGCAAAATCAAAGTTGATCATCATTTTTGGGCAAAAAACTGAGTCAACACTTCATCATCATTTGGGCTTGTAATAATCCTCCTAACTATAACCATTCTTTCGTGAGCTTTTTGTGACTATAATCCCCCCACTATAGCTAATTGCCATCGACCCAACAAAAGCCCTGTTGATGCCACAATTGTCAACAACAAGATTAGAGCTCTAGGTCGTACCTCTTAAATACCAATATGCAAATAGTCAACACTCAACATTTGAGTGGCAGGTATGCCGCATTAGCACTCCGATACCTAAGCCAGAGTGATGGTCAAGTAGACAATAGTCAAATAATAGTAGAGAGCTCTACCGCGCAATTCAATAAGATGATATCCCTAAAGGAGGATATGTTATCCATATATATAGAAGGTAGAGTCCGTACAATTTGCATCTTCCCACGTGCTAGGTTCCAGATCACAAGTCGTGGCTCGTGTGTTTATTCGAAATGTACCTGAAATGTGAGGCGGGGTTTTACCCATGGCCGTTCAACGGCCCCTTAGACCCGTAGCTAGAGTCCGTTGTTCGACGCCTCTGAGGTTAGGCAATTGGCCGGGTATACTCAACAAGCCATATCTCCTTAAAAAGATTTTAAAGACCAGGAAAATTGGTTTAAAACTTTAAATCTGGGTTTCAACTTTCAATTAGTAAATACACGAGTAAATAAGTAAATGGAGGAAAAATGAAAAAGGGTGATACAGTTTTCGATGATTTGATGAACTGTATGAAAAAGTGGTCCCATGATTGATAGCTGTTATTATAGTACGAATGTCACAAGATTTTGGCAATATTAGGAATTTTCACCTCCCCTGCTCAAGGCTGAAGCTGAAACATTTGCAGCAATCAGGCAAAAAAAAAAACGCCTGGGGTTACACTGTAACACCATCCCACCAATGCTAAATCCAAAAGTATTTGCTTGATTGTTCATAGTCCTCATCCAAAGAGCTGGAAAATTTTCATTAATTAGAAATTGTCATTATTCTAAAACAGTTACATTACACTGCCTGAACCTGAACACACCCAGACCCAACATCCCCTAACATGACAAACATACTCTTAAATCCTGCAATGTCTTTTTCTTTGTCTATGCATAATTTTTACTGGGTTTTTATTATACTCCTCATAATTTGCCTAACAATGTCCAAACTTTGAAACCCGAAGTTTGATAAATTTCAAGCAAGTGTTTAATAGGGAGGAAAAGAAATGTCATTTTCTGTTAGATTTGGCCAATTAGAGAGGGTGGTAGATTTGCAGGCTTTTATAATCATGTACATTATATATAATATATAAAGACTGATTGATGTTTTTTCTTACATATTTTGATTTAATATTATTTTTGCAGTGTGCATGGCAGAATCTATTGGGGGAGAGCCCTACAACTGGGATCTTTTAGCTTCATTAGTGGTGCCCAATTGATGAATAAAGACAGTATAGTGTTGAAGTCATGGGTCATTTTCTTCTGGGTATTAATATTTTTGGGCCCCTCATGATCATACACATTGCATGATCATTTATTTAACATACCAAATCTCCCCCTACCCTTTGTTCCCTAATCAAGAAGAAGAGGCAAAAAAATAAATAAATAAATAAAAACATAACCGGATTTCATCACTGTCTTGTCATATCTTATTTAAATCCTGAAAATGACTCAAGAACATTCATATTTTGTCAATGTTTTTAAGTTTATTTTGGTTTAGAATTAGAGAAAAAGGAAGAAAAACTAACCAATTTGCACTATATAGCAAAAGGGTCATGCTCAAAACAACGAATTGCATGCTTGCACTTGTTGTACATGTGGTATTCCTAATGGTATCTATCTTTCTTTCTTTTCTTTTTTTTTTTCATTATTTTTTTCAAAATATCTCAAAAAAAGCGAAAAGAAGACAAACCTAAAATTTATCTTTGGGTATCTCCTTTTTTGTTTTTTGGGTGTTTTACATATCTCAAGAGAAAAGGAAAGGAAGAAATAAAGGCATTTTGACTAAGTTTGTCTCTTGGAGGAAGCATTGGTCACAAGGGGGGGCGAAGGCAAAGGGCAGCCACACAAACAAAGCGCGCTTTGCATCGCAATGGTGCAGAGCCCAGGCGAGGAAGCCAAAGTGTGGCGGGCGTGGCGCAAAATTCCAAAACTTTGAAGATTCATTCACGAAAAAAGAAAACAATCGAGAAGATCTTCTTCTGTTATTCATTCAATCATGGCCGTACACGTAATGTCAGGTTAACGGTCGTCCATCTCCTCGTTCAGTGCAAGTCGTGCAACTGGGGACTGGGGTGGCCTGCCCCAGTCCCACAGGGACACTAGTCCCTCTCCGATTGGTCCCCACCCCGATTGTATTTCCAGCTCAGCCATCACTGTTTGATTGTTTTCTCCTCTGAAAGGGTTCGGCTATGATCCCCTGTGGTCCCACTTATCTTCACCCCAACCCCATTTTCATTTTGGACCCTCCATTTTGAATAACTTATGGTTCATTTCGATGATCCACATAAGCATCTGGCCCATCGTTTCTTGGGCTTCTTCATACTTCTTATGGGCCCCCTTCAAACCGAAAATAAACTTTTTATTATTTCCTTAGAAGGAAGCTTTGATTTTGAATGAATTGTGCTGGTGAAAGCATTGACAACATCTTTTTACAACTCATAAATTCTTTACACTCTTCAATTTGATGATGAACTCCATATAGTTTATGTCATTATAATAATGTATATATACTCTTATTATTCCATTTTTCTTCTTCTGAACTTTTCTTTTCCATGTTTCATGATTGGGAATCAGAACCTCAAGAAAGCTATATTTTTTCTACAACTTTTGAGAAAACATCCTAGTGAAGAAGCATCAACCACCTAATAAAATTATCTTTGGTATAAATCATAGGTTTTCATATTTGTCTTAACACAACTTATCTTATTCATAGTTGAATTAACTTACAATGGAATTAAAGCTCTTTTAGTAATGATTTTGTCCAATTATAATGTTTGGATTAAAGACTTCATTTTAATTTAAAGGAAATAAGCGTCGAACCAAAAGTTCGTACATCAAATACATTTTCAATCCCAAAAGTTAATATTATTTACAAATACAAATTGGGTCCAAGTAATACTATTTATTTTGAGAGGCAAGTAATTATACTCATTTTAGCCACTTAGGTATATCATCATATGATATATACTATGTTTGACACTGACATGATACACAATAAAATTGCGTACAGAGAGTACAATCATTTGAATGGAAAATTAGAAAAAATAAATAAATTATGGAGTAGATATGAGAGACAAAGAAGTTTGGAGAGTAAGGTAGTCACATGAAATATGTATGGGTAGGAAAGGATATTTGCACCTTAAATTTCCAATGTTTCTTTTTGTTCCATTCCCATTCCACCCCAACTAATACTATATACTTGTTCATGGTACAATGCAAAAAAAGAGATAAAAAAAGAGTAAAAAGGAAAAAAAAAACCGAGAGAGAGGAAAGAGGCCCATATTTTATGGCAGGCAGCGCAGCTTTGGCAATTGGCATAGTGCCACTACCAAAAAAATAAAAATAAAAATGGCATAGTGCAAGTTGTAAGCGAGGGGCAATATAAAATCTCCAACTCATGTATTGCGCGAGGAATAGCAGCCACGTAGGCCCATTGGTGGGTCTATTTCTTCCATTCCACCTACCGACACCCAACAGTGTTTTGAGACGAAAAAATTATGTGACTCAGATTCTAACGGGATACTACTACTAATGGTCAAATACTCAATCTCAGAAGTGAATTGTATGTATACTAGTATATTAATTAATAATCTCATGAATTTTGTGTTTATTTAAGATACATATATGGTCCCATTAATAAGTGTTTGGTCCAACTTTTTGCCATTTGTTTCTCTTAAACTAAGTCTCCATTTGTGAATGGTCAAAAATCATTATTGGAGGATTTCTTATCGGATATTTCAAGTTCGAATCTTGGGATGAACATAATAAAATTTGAGATATAAAAGAATTATCACCTATTGTTTAGTCGATATTTAGTCCATGAATAAGAAAAATTTAAGATATATATGGTGGAGTACATATATTTAATAGAAAGCCCACAGACCATGAAAACTTAAGTCCTCCCACACACGATTCTTGTGGAGTTTGCATTTACAATGTTCCCATGCTCTGCCTTCCTCTCTGCAGTCTGCACTCTGCTCCTCCCACCACTTTGTTTGCATTTCCTTCCTACCCATTATTCCATACATACATAGTATAATGGGCTGTCTCCATTTTCATTTCCCACTGCCATTCTAATTATTTGACACTTTTAATGAATGAAAATATCTTACACTTTTTTTTTGTGTTTACACGGTATCTGGTAGTGGCATTGGACTCGAAATGAGAAAAATTCTTTTTTTTTTTTGACAGTAACGAGAAAAAATTCTTTTGACAGACTATTTTCTCAATTCAGAAAACTCGAATGAATAACCATGGTATAGAATATTCATTTCCTCTATTTTCTTGGTATGTATTAGACTTTGCCATTTTTATCTTTCATTGTTTCTTTTTCTCCATATCATGCCTGAGATGCCTTTTGTTTGGCGTTTTGGTCTTTGGGACACTAAATTAAGGCCCAAAAGAAAGTGGGTCAGATTGGTTGAAGTGGACTTTCATTCAATCTGATTACAAATGCTTGAAATTTCAAAGCCCAGCGCAAATTGTAAACAGTGAAAGGAAAGAAAAACAGCAGGCGCAAAGCCAAACTATCAAATCCTGGATGGTTGAATTAGAATTAGCCAGAATTAGGTGGGTTTATCCTGGAAGCTAAGCCTAAAAGGCTAAAACCCAGAACCCCAAAGAAAAAACCAGAAGAAAAGAGAAAGCATGGAGGAGGCACGTGCTCAGGCTGTTTGCGGGCAAGAAGCTCTGGATTTACTGAATTGCGTTACCCAAAACCCTTTCGATCAGGATAAATGCATCCGTCTCTTGCATTCTCTCCGTGACTGCGTCCTCACTAAGGTACTGTTGAATCCCTCCCAACATTTTTCTCTATAGATTCCTGATGATTCCCTTTTCTTGAATTTGTAAACTGATGCTTAGGTTAATCCTTGTTATTTTTTTTTCTTTTAACTATCAATGGCTAAGGCTCAATTTAAGTCTTTGAAATAGAAACTGGATTTGTATGGGCATATTTGCCTGGATCTAGGTTATCAATTAGGTGATTTGCCAGAATGGCATTTGCTCTTTGGTGTCTGTAAAAAGAACAAATCATCACTTTTGATGATTGTCTTTATAATTAAGATGCCAATTGAGGCTGAGAGTGTCTTCCTTGGTGAGATTATGAACTAATTTATGCTATGTTTCATGTTTACTCAGAAACATGTTACTTGTCTTTATGGATTCTGTGTAATGTGTGTCTGTTTTGATCTTGAACATCTAATTACTTGTCAAATTTTTTCTTTTGGCAGAAAGTGAACAAATTTTCACTAGATAAGCAAGAGCACAAGGATACGGATTCAGTTAGCAAGAAAAACTGATGTGTTGGAAGAATCTTGAACATGTAATGTCGAGAAACATGCTTCTTTCTTTCATTGTTAACAGATGTTGAGTAAAAGATGGTTTCAGTGTTGTAATTGAAATTCATAGTTAATGTTGAAGTTAACATGGTAATTCACTTATTTTCGAATTTCTTTAGATTGTCTGAATGTAGTCTCATATTTGACCACCCAAACCTGTTATATGTTTAACACATGCAAGTATGAATTTGTGATCAAGACAGATAGATGTCTTCCTGTTGAGTCTGAACATCAAATAAGCTTGTGTTGTTCTGTGATGGTCTGGCTTCAAGTGTTATGAGCTGGATCATTCTCTGTGATGTTAGAACCTATGATGATTTAGGATAAATAGAAGGGATTTTCTTTTGGATATGGTGCAAGGTAAAACGAATAGATCAGTTTGAAAATGATGATTTAACTTGATTCTTGCTGCTCTTGATAATACATAAGTTTTCCTGCAGAAGCATTTCTCGTAGAAGATCCTGTTTTTCCTTGTACATTCTTTTCATTTCTCCACAGTTTGGTTTGCTAGTAGGCTTGGAGGATTTAGATATAATTTGTTACTCTATTTGGCTAACGCGCAACTTGTGATGATTCAACATCCACAAAGTTCTTCAAGAGTCTGGGAAAGCTTAGAACTATAGAAATCTCTAGCTCTAGATTGCATAATCCTGGATAATCAGTTGGTCCTTGTGTTAAGAAATTCAAAAATACTTAATTCTTCACGCAAAACCCATTATATATAACTCAATAGTTTTGTAAGTTGGATTGCTCAGAACTCATTATCCTCCATTTTTTTTTTGCCATTAAAGCCATCTATTTGATGTAGTATTCGTCAAAAGTCTTGGCCATTAAAGCATCTTGTGTATGATCCAGAAGAATGACTCGGCCATTTAACCAAACAAATGAAATAATTAAGAAATAAATTGCAATTGCTGGTAGCCTACAGCTTGGTAGATGCTTATTGTCATTTACATTTTCTGCAGAGGTAAGAAACCCATATTGGAAGCTAGTAATAAATTTGTTAATTTTATAGGCCTTTTTAGAGAGGAATTTCGAATCAATTTTATCTTAAGATGTAGTAGGTTGCGGTATGAATAAATTATAATTACATCAAAAGAGAGCATCGGGCTAAAAATAATTGAGGCAAAAATAGGAGACGGAAAAACAGAGTAGCCACCAAACATAAAAAAATGGCATTAACAGCATCTACAAAAATACCCAACAATGATTCGTCTAAAGTAGTAGCATTTTACATCTCTAATTACAAAGATTTAGAACAAATCAGAGGAAACATGGTTTTGGTTTTTGAAGGGATCTTCTCTTTCTTAATAATTTGTGATTTTGGCTTAATTAATTCAAATGCTGATAAGATTGGCTTTGGCAGATAAGCAGCATTCCTGGGTGCTAATTGGATCATCATCAGCTCACGTCATGTCAAAGACCGGAGACCTTGACATAATTGCAGCTACAAAATCAATGGCAACTTGATCCATTGCTGCTCAATTCTCCTTGTCCATTCGGGAGTAGTTGTTAGGTTTTGTATGGACCTACGTATATGAAAATTTCTACATCCTTCGTAATATGGAAGATAACAACATACATTGTATTTGACAACCAAAGCTCCATATACTGCTAGGCAGTACAATCCAATTTATTGATGATATTTTCAACCAACAAAGAAAAGACGTGTCTAATTACCTCACTAGGTGCGTCATTGCCCCAAGCGCATGCAAAGATAATTTATTGCTAAAATACAGTCATAGTTTTAATACATTGTGCATCCCTCAGTGCATTTTATTAAGATAGATAGGGAAATGTAGGGAGAGAGAAAGGGCGGAAGCCGTGGTGGAGAGTAGCCTTCCAAACTTTGTCCATGCTAAACATGCTTTCGCCGCATTCATTGACGTTCCATCCTTCCACACCATGAATTATTCCAGCCACTCTCCATGCACTCATCACTCTTCTTGGCAACCAATTCTGTTGTTTTGTTTAATTATTAATGACCATAATTAATGGAGTAGTAAAATTGTAGCAATCAATCAATGACTAAGTTGTACCTCACAAGAGTGCAAGTTGTCAAGAGATTTGGGAACCACCATGGCAGGAGTAGTGTGGTAGTAGCAATCTTTGCGCACATTCTTCTTTGGTGGAAATTGGGAAAATGGAAGGAATAATGTTCCTTTTCTTGCCTTCAATTCTTCTATTTGGCTCCATCCCTCCCCCACCAACCATATCTGCATGCAAATTAATTACTTTAGCCTTGATTATTAATAATTAGGTATTGAAATTCCAAATTTTGCTCACCTTTTGGTCATAATTTTGAGCAAGAAGCAAGTTATTTCCAAATTGGGTGTCAATGCCCTGCTTTAACTTGTGGTATACATCCTCATTCATTGTGGCAACTTGAACACCTTTTTGGCACAAAGCAAGGGCTATGGCATGACCAACTTTAGAAAGCTTTCCAGTCAAAAGAACTTGGGTTGTTTCTTTTGGAATGCTGTTCACTACAATTGCTGCCGCTAAACTGCTTCCATCCACTATCTTGGTTTTAAGCGTAGGGTGCCTTTGAACGTAGAGCTCTCCATTCCCATTAAGCTCTTCATCCTAAATATTTAATTGTGTATGAATTACTAAATAAAGGTGGAAATGAGATGACCATAACATAGTTAGTAAACATACACAATTACTATAGTCTATATATATACCTGGTTGAGAAGGCCTAAGCTCACCACCTTAGCTCCCTTCTTATCAGCTTCCAATATGGCGTCTTCGATTAACTTATTGAGATGTCCCTTTTGAGTTCCTTTGGAGAGGTACTGCAAATTAATTTGGAAACCGGATCAAATTGATAAAATCAAAATGACGATCAACTTTCCACAAACAAACCCAATATTATAAAAAAATACTAAAAAGGCAAAAATTAAAGGAGAAAAATTACATGCATAGTGAATCTTGGAACCACCCAAGATTGGAGTTTGAGCTTATGACTGAACACGTTCCTCTCTGAAATGAAGGTACGTTCGCAACAAAACCATGTCAAGACAAGAGCCCAAGGTGTGGCAATAAGGCTCAAGCACCACTTGGAAGCGTATGGGTTAGAGGCCAAGGAAGCAAAGGCAGGTCGCAAATGAAAGATTGAGTCTGAGGTTGTTAAATGCGTCAAATGAACGACGTCTAGCGAGTCTGCTTGCCTTTTGAGTGAAGTCTGATACAAATCATCTGATGACTCATCCAGGGTACCGTAAATGTAGTCGTAAAAGGGCATGAAAAGCGAGTAATTGGTCTGAAATTGAGTATGATGCAACGAGTGATATCTGCCATGCATGCATTTTTGTAATAATAAAATTTTAATTAGTATATATTCCTACAAGACCAACTAATGAGAGATACTAGTAAGAGTAATTAACAACTTACGAGGGGGTGTACATGAGATACTTGACAAGGGGAAAAGCAGAGAAAATCCACTTGGGAACAAGTTGGAAGTTGCAGTGTCCCATATTGTTCATGAGATCAATGTAAGTTATGTAACCAAAAGCAGCTACAAGGGAACCTGTTCCCGTCAACGCCATTGTAATTAAAGGTATTGCAAATAGCAAGAAGTAGGCAAATTCTTCTGCAAACGGGTGGGTCACCGCTGCCAAAACAATAAGTAATTTTTTTATTAATTAGTACTATATATATGATAAATTGGGTTAATGTTTTATAGATTATTAAAGTATATATGCAACTTTAGTTAATTAGTATGATTACAAGTAATGGGTTCGGTGGCAATGGAAGAATGGTGATGGGAATGGTAGCGAGAGTAGAGATAATGATGGTGCAATGCCCCGTGGAACCAATAATAAAGGAACTCCACGGGACCCATATGAAGAAGAATTGTGATTATAACTCCGTCTAATCGCCATAACGGCAAATCAGATGCTCCTGGTATTATCATGTTTGCCATGTAGAAAAGAAGCCCATTTAATATGATCTGGTCATCCCTGCCAAACCCAAACCCAATTTAATTAATTGTACATATATACATGATATATACAATTAGGAATCAAAGAAAGAAGCAAATTCAATTACCAGTTGCTTTCTCGGTCAACTTGGTCAAAGTCGATGCCCTTATCAACGATCCTATTGTTTCCTTTGGCAGTTCGGTAACGGGAAACAGAAATCCATATTTGGTTATGAACGACTCTTGCCAAAAGAGATGGGAAAATCAGCAAGTAGAAAAGGTCTGCCCCCTTTTCTCCTTTTTGTGTAACTACAGAGTAAGTGCTATGAACCACCCATGGAGCCAAGACAGCATACTAATTAAAGTAAGTAATATAGAAAAAATCAGTAAATAATTCCCAAAGAAATCAATTATAAAGGTGAAGATATAATTGAATTTTACGTTTCATATGCATGATGAAAACTTAAAAATAATCCAATAGAAATGTAAATTAATTAACATGGAGGGAAGAAGTACCTTGAAGTTTCCAATGGGTTTCCATGGCCAGTCAGTAAGAACACCTGGCTTAGTAGCCATATATATTTTTCTATATATGCTTCTTATTTCCTATATGCCCGCACTCAACATTTTATAGGAATAAACATTTACATTAATTACGTACTAATGGTAGTTGGGAAAATTATGATGAATAATTGAATATATATTAATTAGCTGAGAAAATTAATTAATTTAATTAGGGAGCTGTAAAACGTTTTTTTTTCTTTTCTAAAAAAAAAAGCAGCCTTTTTCATATATAATCTGCCCAGCTATCAGCAAAAAATTAAGATTAAAAGCAATTGAGAGTCGTTTGATAGAACAAAAGCATCCTCAAAAATATCCAGATATATATTTCGCATGTCGGCACACAGCGCAAGAGTTTTTGGTAGAACAAAAGCATCCTCTCAAGAAAATCCAGATAGCCATTCCCTTGTGTGAAGGCTATGTTCAATCCTTTGCACGTTCAAAACAAAAGAAAGATGTGAACCTAAACCCTCCAGCGCAAGAGTTTTTGGTAGTATTATACTTCGGGTCTTATTGGCAATGTGTACCAAAAAAAAAGGTCTTATACTCTTATTGGCAATGGCCACGTCTCCTCATCTATTTTGTTTCTTTAAGTACGTATACATGTTATGTTTAAGAACTTTGGTACGTGCTCTGCCCCTTTGTCCGGCACAAGGCTTCCCGCCTAACGTGTCTCCTTCATTGCTCCCATCACATCCTTTACCAATGTTACTATGTTAGTATTTCTAAATTAGTATTAATTTTGGCATTTTCCTTAAAAATAAAAATATTTTTTTTTTGCAATCAGACATTTGGCTTGGTGGTAGAGTACTGAACTCTTAGTTCCAGCCTACCCATGGGGTCTTAGGTTCAACTTTCACGGAATGTGAGTTTATTTGTAATTTGTTTATTTATGTATTTGGTAGGTAGATAGTTTATTTATGGACATAGAGATTTATTTGAATTGTAATGAGATTTCATTGGGTTTATTTGTTGGCTCATAGATTAATGTTTCATTAATGTGCTAATCATGAGATTTATTTGAATTGTAATTGGGTTCATGAGATTTATTTGAATTGTAATTGAGTTTATTTGTTGGTTTATAAATTAACGTTTCAGTAATGTGCTAATTATGTACGGTGTACGGATCTTCCTGTGCGTTTGTAATTCCAAACCAAGAAATGAAAATGATTCTTTCCTAAAAAAAAGTAAAATTTTAATTTGGGGATAAATTTAATGAATTATTAATTATGAGGAGGGATCCAAATTCCAAATACATTAAGTGTAAAACTAAAGTTTTATACATTTTCTTCACCCTTAGATTTAACTAAATGAACGGACAAGATTAAACTAAATTTTTATTTGAGTAATAATTTTCTCACACCCCATCTTTTGCTCCCACACGCTTTTCTTTCTTCACCCCACTCCTTCATCGTTCCTATTCTTTCTCAATCCCATCGTGTTTTCATCTTCTTCAATCTTTTTTCATCTTCTATCTTTCTGCATATCTGCTTTGATTATTAGATAATAGACCTTGGATTAAAATGGTTGCAAAAACTTCACCAAAAAAAAAAGAGAAAAGTGTTGTATAGGCGTTTACCACTACAATTAATTAACATAGAAATTTTGCTCAAATTCATATTGCTAAGAAAGACAACCATATTTTGTTGAGTGCATTAGGAGTTTTAGACGTGGCAATTAGATTCAAAACCTGGGTTTTGCATATGACTGCTGGTTCTTAAGAAGGAGTTGCGGCCTTCACCTTGAGATTGCAGGAAACTAGATTAATTTTATCAAATAATTATAACAATTATGGACATCATCTGGTTAAGGTTAGGTTTTCAAATAATGCAGGGAATTATATCGTAAGAATCTTCTCCAAACAATAATACCCATCGACGTTATAACAATGCCTAGAATTTTTCCATTAGAGGACAAATCAGCAAGATTGGACTAAAATCTACATATTTTACATTCACCAATTACCACTACACCGTCCATATTTAATTCGTGAGGATTTGTTGTGATGAGAGTAGGAGTGTAAGTGATACAGTACAGTTCGTGAACTACTCGGGCTCGACTCGAGAAAAATTTGAGTTCGGCTAGGAAAATTCGAGCCGAGCTCGAGCCCTAATTCAACGAGTCGAGCTCGAGTATTAAAATACTCGGCTCGTAGGCTCGTCGAGCCTAATCGAACCTCTATATATTTTATAGTTCAATTACTAAATTGACCTTACACATAGATTATATAGGTTTTAATATAAGGGTTAATTTTGTCTTTTTAATAATTAGTCTTAAAACCTAATTTCATCTTCTCTTTTTGAGACCAAGCCGCCCCTTCCCCCTTCAAACCTTCATCTTCTTTTCCTCCCCACACCGCCTCTCCCCCTTTCCCTTTCTCCATCGTCATGTTGGGTTTAGGTGCGTTGCAGTCTTGCATATATTATTTTCCTTATCCCTTACTCAATAAGTACTTATTTGCTTTCTTCAGACATGACTTGGATTTGTCTTTTACTCTTTTTGGTCTTGTGTGTGTTTCAGTGTTCATTACCATATCTGGGCTTTTAGAAGTTTAGAGAAATATAATATGGCCATTTAGTTGTCTGGTCCATAGTTATCAGAACCGGACCGGATCGTCGGTCCGACCGGTTTAATCGACGAACCGGACATAGGACATGTCCGGTTCATATATTGACCCAAACATGTAATTGACCTAATAAAAACCAGTCGATCCGGTGGGTTTTTAACGGTTTTTTAATTGAACCGATCCGGTGGGTTTTTAACGGTTTTTTAATTGAACCGGTTATTGACCCGGCGGTTGAACCAGTTTTAATTAATAATAAAAAATTAAATGATTATGTTAGGATTTGAACCTTGGTTAAGTGGGTGAAGGGAAACACTTTAACCACTAGTATTCAACTTGTGTTAGTTTATAAAAATGAATTATATTTAATAAGATAAATGTATAATATATATAAAAAATTAAAAAATATATTAAATATTAAACCAGCAATTGACCCATTGACCCAACGGTTGAACCATTGACCCGATGATCCGGGGCCTCCACCGGGTCAATCTCCGATTTGGTTCTGATAACTATGGTCTGGTCATTGTTCAACCGGGGATTCCTCTGTCTACCACCAGAGATAAAAATTGTTTTTTTATTCTCAAATCATGTAAAACCATTGGCATTTGGCAACTCGCGGCTCCATTTGACAGATTGTTTTTCTTGAGAGCTTGCTTGGTTTTGTGATTTCGAACATTCCAACTGGTCTTTGCCGAGCTTATTCGAACAGTTCGTGTAGGCTCGAGCTCGAGCCTCATTTTGGAGGCTCGGTCGAACTCGAGCCGAGCTTCGAGCCTTTTATTTTAGAGTCGAGCCGAGCTCATGCTGAGCACTACTCGGCTCGGCTCGACTCGATTACACCCCTAGATGAGAGCTTAGTTTTGATTATATCAGCCAGCAATCGTAGCAAGATTTAGGAAGCAACCAAGTAAAATTACAAAATTAAGGCATAAGGAAATAAAGAAGATTCTTCAGACTATTTCCAAACTGGTTTTATCTTAGAAGCGGCAACACATTCATTATACAAAACTTTATAACTAGTTTTTGAGGCCAGCCATCGAATTGAATTATAGAACCGCCCAGGATTTTGAGTGGAGATTTGATAAAATTGATGGAATTGAGAAGAATAGGAACCGATGAGAGGGAGAGAGGATATGGAGAAAGAGGAGCGCATGGGGAAAAAAAAAGAAAAGAAAAGTATTATTAAAATTTGATTTGAAGTGTTATCCCAACTTTAAATCATAACAATGATCTTCAGATTTCACGTAGTAAAACATAACTAGACCTTTTAGAGGATGTTCGTTTGTGAAGTTCTTGGAAGCGAACAATCATAATAATCTATATATTTAAGAAATATCTAAATAAAACCTATTCAAATAAACATAAAAAAAGAAAAAAATATAAAACTAACTAGTCAAACTTTTTGTTGAATGTACTTCCAATCTATCGAAATCAACCAATTCAAAACAAAACATTAAAATTTTATCATCTTCACTGTGTTGTGCCAAAAATCTCTTGAAGAATTTTTGCGATAAAAACAAAGAGTTGTAAAAACATGATGTTGGTGTGTGTTGCAGCGGAAAATAAATCAAAGCGAGTGAATTGCGGGAATTGGATCAAACTCACACCGGAATATTTAAATCATCGATCCCAGATTCGATTCTCAAAAATAAAGTTTCAAAGGTTTAATTGCAGGAAAAGAGAAAGAAATAACAACTGATTGTTATTCATAAGAGAAAAACATGTAACAAATGTTTTAACGTCCGGAGACAAGATTGAAAGAGAGGAAAAACTCGCGGAGAGTTGATTTAACGTCCTAAGACGAGATTGAAAAGAGAAATATTGAAGAATGAGTAAGAACTCGATGAACAATTGCAAGGTTGCTGCAGAGAGTTTGAGAGAAAAGCGCAGAGCTTGAAAATTGAGAGAAAACACATGACTTGAAGTTTTGCACAGAGCAAGTTTGTAGCTGCGGAAGCGTGTTGAAAGTTGGTGGAGGAGGTCCCTATTTATAAGGGGCGGCCTGGGCTTGGTGTATGAGGCCGGCAGGTTGTTTCTGCTTAGTCAACAAGTATTTTGCTTTCATCTGACCTTGACATCTTGTTTAACTTCCTTCTCCGACGATCATCAAGGAAACTTTCAGGAAATTGCAGTATGGACTTGACATGTCTTCCAACGCCACATACCATGTCAAACTACATCGAGTACTCATCGTCTTGCAACTTTAGGAAATCCAAGCTGATTGGCGCATTCTGTCTTGACCCGGACTTCCTTTATGCTGCGCGATGTAGCTAATCTGATGTTGAAATTGCCAAAACGAACCTGACTTCAACCACGAACCATTAAACCATGAAATCAAGCATAACTTGACCAATATTAACCCATGGTTTGAAAATAATAAAGATCAATCAAGAAAATGGCTTAAACCGAGGTGGAAAGCGATATGTCCTTAATTGAAAAACTTGCAAAAGTTACCATAAATGGTCGAAATAGCTAAGGCACGAAATTGACTAGCCTTTAACCCTAATATGACATTACTAACATGACTTCATGCAAGTGATGTCATGTCATGCTTGAATTTGACCTTTTCCGAGCAAGTGTCCTTAATTAAAAACTGGGGGAAAGTTATAAACGAGGTCAGATAAAGCCAATATTTCACCAGAGATGCGCGATATGCCTAATATGACATTAGGAAGAATCTTGGTCGAAATCGACATGTTCTTCATAGTGAAATTGGCTTTTCAACCCAAATTGTCCTTAATTGAAAACTAAGAAGAAGTTTTTCATACTGAGTCGGATTGAGGTGAAACTTAACCAGAATGATCAATGGAGGTCAAGGATCATAATGGTATGTTTCTTGTTAGAATCGCACCACTCCTACCCTATCAATTCCATCATCTTCGACATTTTGTCCTTAATTGAACAAAATGCAAAAGTTGGTATTTAACCTAATCTGATTGTCGTCGATTACAAGGTATGAGCGGTTGGGACTGAGTGTCAATGTATAAAATAACATGCCACATATATAAATTAGACATGACATTATGTGTTTCTCATATAATTAGGGATGGTCGTCATCCAAGAATTAACTCTTTGCTGAACCTAAAGGTAGTGTGACATGATTTAAATTCTTATCTGACCATTATTACTGACCTAATAATAATAATAATAATAATTAAATAAAAATTATTATTCAATAATTACTTCCTAAAATTCGACCCAATAATAGGAAAAAAATAGGAAAATAAATCCTTTTCCTATCTGACTTATGACTATGGTGACACTGAATCCTGTTGAGCTTTGGTTTTTAGATTGAATCTGAGCCACTCGTCTTAATCTCACAAGGTCAAAGACATATTTACCATCAGTGTAAATTGAGGTATAAACACACTGACACACTTCTTTAAAACCGTATCCATATGAAAATAAATCATATGTTCGCTCTTGTCAACATGATACCCATACCAAGAAACAAAAGCAAATTCAAAGCATAACATTTTCTAATATTGCAATCCATATATATACTCATACAAACATATGATAACCGCTAAATCTAAGAAAATAAAAACACAAGAATTTATGACATTCATAAATTTATATAAGTTTTACCAAATTAATATTTATCTAAACATATTTTTAAATAAGATAACCCTTCGAATTTCCTTAAATTAAAAAAAATCTATTCATTCATATAGTCTTAATTCTTGAACTAAAAGTTAATAATAACAAAAAGACCTTTCATATTACACCTAAATTTATTTTAATGTAATCAAATATCACCATTAAAATATAATTAAACTTTAAATAAAAAAACCCCTTCTTATACCACAAAAATTACATCAAAATATAAACAAAAAATTATTTACAAAATAATAACTTATTTTAATATGTTTAACAAAAATTGATGATCATTAAATGTTGGGTTTATTGTGTTAAACCCGACTTTATATATATTGTCCCGCGCGATGCGCGGGTCGTGTAAATAATATTTGGGTACTGAATTTTAAAGATATCATTTTAATTATATATGCCTTTACAATATATGTAATTCTAGAATTAATTAATTCCATCAATTTCTTAATTTTAATTGCAATTTTGTAATTTGTACAATATAAAATATTTATTCATGTTTACTTTTATTTGGTAGTGGAGTTCGGCCAAAAGGAGGCAAGCATAGTAACTAACACTAAATATTTATTCAGTTTATTTTCTTTATTCATAACTTTGACAACTTTTTGGACATTGAAATTGTCTAAGGAACGAATTTAAATGCTTAAATATAATGTTTAGAAATTTCGCTGAGTTCAAGACCAACTGAACAATTAATACACGTCACGTCATCCTCTAGAATTCCCAGTTTGATATAGGTAAGTCGATCCCAATGTTGTTTGCCTCGCTTCATACACGATGGGGATATATGAAAGTCTTTGAGCTGAGAAACAATATCTAACCAGTTAGTATATAAGATTTTCTTGGCATAAGAAATATAATATGAAATTTATATTTGACAAACCTCAAGTTGAGTCGGATGAAATCTTCAGCTGAATTTCGTGCAACCTTCTCAAAGATAAGTTGTTGGGCCTCAATTAAGAGATTTTGAAGATTTCCAACACTTGAAATGGTGTGATTTGGAAAAATTTACTTTACCTCATGTTGAGAAACGGGAGGATTGAGAGCAAATAATAGAATTTCGAATAGGACAATAGGTGAAGGGAAAGAGGATAATAGGATTGGTAGATTTTTGAGATTATAGGAGGACAAAATCTCAAAAGTATTAACATAAAGAAAATTAAAGTATGGAGAGGAACAAAGAATTAGACAAACAAAAGAATAAATTTATAGTGAAGAAATTGATTAAATTTCATAATAATCATCATATAACGTTAAGAATTAATGGAGCAAAAGAATATAACGTTAATATTAATATTCAATGGGCCCATAATTAACAAATTAAATTTCAAATTATACTATTCTCTATTCCATATAACGTTAATAACGTTAATGAATAGTTAACATTATATTATCTATTTCATTAACACATTAATTCTCATTATGTATTTTGTAATACTCGTTTTGCAAAATTAAAGTTGTAGAATTGAATAGTTAATAAATTGATTATATAACGTTAGTAACCTTAACAAATTAAAGTTGTAGAATTGAATAGTATACTCTATAATTTTCTAAAATAATTAAAAAGGAGCAAGGACAATGATAACTTGGCACAATAACTCCCCGCATTGAATCCCAATAAAACATGTTAGTAAGCACACCAAAAAAAGAGCCATATAGATTTTATCTAAAACTAAAACACATAAAAAGATAGCATTCTAATTAACTTATCCTAGAGCTAGCTAGCTATAATTCATCCCAAAGCTAGTAGCTAGGTCTAAATTAAAGAGTAGTACTATCTAAAGTCTAAACTCCATTTTTTTTAAATCAAAGTTCAAAGTAACTCAGAGTAAATTTAAAATGATCTTATATATTTAAATTACAATAAAATAAATCAAGCAATTTATGTCAAACCATAAATCAAAGAAATTTAAGAATACAATGAAATTACTTGTGAAGTAAAAGATCGATAGTGCTTTCACTTTAAAACACATGGTTGAATTTCCAATATTAAAAAAATGGAAACAATCAACAAACCTATGAAAGAAAGAAAGAAAAAAAGAATGGAAAGGGGAGGGAGGGGGAGATGAGTGAAAAGAACAAAAACACATTTACCTCATTGTTGTAATATGATAAGTGAAAGAATTCTATGTAAAGCTTTAAAGAAATTTTTGAAATGAAAATTAATCAAATGCAGAATCCTCTCCACAATTTTGTAGTTTGTGATTAGGCGTGTAATCGAGTCGAGCCGAATAGTGCTCAGCTCGAGCTCGGCTCGACTCT
Source organism: Corchorus capsularis (assembly GCA_001974805.1). Taxonomy (NCBI): domain Eukaryota; kingdom Viridiplantae; phylum Streptophyta; class Magnoliopsida; order Malvales; family Malvaceae; genus Corchorus; species Corchorus capsularis. The sequence continues at coordinate 123,839 of AWWV01012223.1, read as the reverse complement.
AAAATAAAAGGCTCGAAGCTCGGCTCGAGTTCGACCGAGCCTCCAAAATGAGGCTCAAGCTCGACTCGAGACCAAGTTCGAGCCTACACGAATTGTTCGAATAAGCTCGGCAAAGACCAGTTGGAATGTTCGAAATCACAAAACCAAGCAAGCTCTCAAGAAAAACAATATGTCAAATGGAGCCGCGAGTTGCCAAATGCCAATGGCTTTACATGATTTGAGAATAAAAAAACAATTTTTATCTCTGGTGGTAGACAGAGGAATCCCCAGTTGAACAATGACCAAACAACTAAATGGCCATATTATATTTCTCTAAACTTTTAAAAGCCCAAAATGAGGCTCGAGCTCGGCTCGAGCCTGTCGAGCTCGGCTCGAGCCTGTCGAGCTCGGCTCGAGTCTGTCGAGCTCGAGCCTACACGAACTGTTCGAATAAGCTCGGCAAAGACCAGTTGGAATGTTCGAAATCACAAAACCAAGCAAGCTCTCAGGAAAAACAATCTGTCAAATGGAGCCACGAGTTACCAAATGCCAATGGCTTTACATGATTTGAGAATAAAAAAACAATTTTTATCTCTGGTGGTAGACAGAGGAATCCCCGGTTGAACAATGACCAGACAACTAAATGGCCATATTATATCTCTCTAAACTTCTAAAAGCCCAGATCTGGTAATGAACACTAAAACGCACACAAGACCAAAAAGAGTAAAAGACAAATCCAAGTCATGTCTGAAGAAAGCAAATAAGTACTTATTGAGTAAAGGATAAGGAAAATAATATATGCAAGACTGCAACGCACCTAAACCCAACATGACGATGGAGAAAAGGAAAGGGGGAGAGGCGGTGTGGGGAGGAAAAGAAGATGAAGGTTTGAAGGGGGAAGGGGCGGCTTGGTCTCAAAAAGAGAAGATGAAATTAGGTTTTAAGGCTAATTATTAAAAAGACAAAATTAACCCTTATATTAAAACCTATATAATCTATGTGTAAGGTCAATTTAGTAATTGAACTATAAAATATATAGAGGTTCGATTAGGCTCGACGAGCCTACGAGCCGAGTATTAAAATACTCGAGCTCGGCTCGTTGAATTAGGGCTCGAGCTCGAGCTGGGCTCGAATTTTCCGAGCCGAACTCGAATTTTTCTCGAGTCGAGCCCGAGTAGTTCACAAACTGTACTGTATCACTTACACCCCTATTTGTGATGATAAGGTTGGGATGAAGGCCTATTTATCTTCAATTTCTAACTTAACGGATGATGAACCCCTTAAATAAATTTCATTGATTGAGAAAATTAATCTCATAATGAGAATTGAAAGCAAAATAGTAGTGGGAGCTGGACAGTAGTTTTGAATTGGAAGTAAGGTAACCAAAATAATAAATAAATATTAATGTTCTCATTAGCATTCAATTACTTGGAACGGTTAGAATATTAGCCATTACAATTAGAATTAAAAGGAGAGTAAAACCAAAATTATGTATGGCTAACGTTATAGACAAATTTTCACCAAAAAAGAAATGTTATAGACAATTAATACGAATATACTACATATGTATTGAAATAGTAATATGTGTTCTAAAGGATTATTATTTCTTACTAAAATAACTCATTAATGGTTCCATTAACTCCCCAAAGGGAGTAAAAAATACATACACACATATATATATATAGATAGATATATGAGGAGAAGTCAAACTTGGATTTGACACTCAACAGAAAAATATAATAGGAGAGGTGGCAAAATGAACCTGACTCGAGAAAATTTACCGAATAAATGATCGACTCGACAATAAATCACAAGATAAATACCCACAAAATCTAACTAAGTAGCTAGGACAAGTAGAAGTCAAATCCCACAGAGAAGAATGAAACGAATATTGAAACAAAACACTTTGAAAACACTTAGCATACTTCCTTCCTATGATAAATCAATCAATAAAAGATATGGATCATTGACACAAAACATGAATTTAGTATTGATATTGTCAAACTAGGTAATCATCAAATTTACCCTAATGAAATCTATCCTACGACTTAGGCATCAATTATCAAAAGGCATAAAGCATCATCATACTTCATTCAACAACCCCAATTACATATATTGGTATAGGTTTCAAAGCTTATTTCAATTCCTAGCATGCTAAATAGATAATCTTATTCCTCTTGGCCCAAAGATTATCCCTATTATTCAAGAATTCTCCTTACTTTTCGAGCCTCAGATTCATTAAGAATAAAAAATTAAGAATATTCAATCTCACATGCACAATAAATATAACCACACTCATCTACCTCCAATGGACTAGGCTTGGTTTCAAGAAGCTTTAATAATCCCATTGAATCCATGACTAGTGGCGATCAATTTGCTACAAATTATTAAACCTGACTCATTATAGCTATAGATCAATCAAATTACTTCAAGCAGTAGTCTAAATCAATAAAATTCATGATCATAAAAATCAAATAGGGATTAATAAACATATTCAATCAAGAAATCATATCAAATTATAAGAACAAAAGTCTCCCCGTATCAATTATGTTGGACATTTGGGTTTTACACCCATGATAGTCCAGCCCAACAAAGGAATTATCTTGGTAATTTAATCTTAATTAAATTAATAAGATAATTACAGATAACTTCTTAACAAATTCCTTGGGAATTAAATAAGAAATTACCTAGGTAGTATTCCAGTGGAATGCAACCACTCACATATAAAAGAGAAAAGAAACTACGTAAGTCTTAACTCTTAGAATTTTCATCAGAAAGTTGAGAACTTTCTACAGAAAAGCTTCTCCCTCCATTGTGAAGGAAAAATGGTTTTTGCACTATGAAGAGTGAGGTTTCTGCTCATCCTTGTAGTAGAAATCCACCACGAGTATCGAAGATCAAGAAATACCGTAATCGACCCACCAAGATATTGGTTTGATTTTTTTCGCTTCCGCAAATTATTTGATTAACATGATTAATTATTTTGATCCATGCTTTGAATGCTATGCTCCATATATCATGTTTTTCGCACATTGGTATTTGAGCTTAATTGGGTCTTTTTGTGTTTGTGATCTAAATTGATGGCTTTTTTGCATTTTTTTTTGTTTTAATAGAAAAACATGAAATTAGGCCTTAATATTATGGTGGTTTGATGATTATATGATTTGCAATTTTTGAGATTTAAATTGCTTATATTGATGGAGATTTGTCGGGTCAAACATGCAAAAACCATAACTTTGACCATGAATTTTGATATGCTCAAACTGTAAATTGATGCATGATTTCAATACCATTAGAATCCTTGTTTAATAAGCTTTCCATCGGTATATTATATGCATAAATCGGATTTCTATGTTGGGAGAATTTCGTGTTTTAAGTTTCATGGACTTAATTGAGAGGGACTTATTTGAAAAGAAAAGAAATCTGGAGGTTCAGATTTAATTGAGAGTGCACAGAACCTATCCTACTCTCCTTGGTGGCGCGTGGGACCCACCACTTGATCACATAGCACACTGAGAGCACTAACAGAATTCGGCAGCAACCAGGAACGACTTTCATGTTTCAATCAAGAGCCGATTCTGCCCTAAAGGTGGCGCGTGGCTTGCATGCGTCGCTCCGGGAGAGTGAGTCAACAAAAAACAGTTTTGAAATTAGAAAATGAAGCCCCACTCGCGCTTGGAATCGCGTGGGGGCGCGTGCGATGTCTCTTGTGGAGCATTTTTGACACCGCCGCCACCAGTGGACTCCAAAAATCATTTCCTGTTTTTATAATATTTTTCCAAGTTTTTTGGAGTTAAAATAAATTTATTTTTGATTTTTTAAATAAAAAATAATTTTATGGAAACTTAAGGCGGCGCGTTGGTGGTGTTCTCGGGCGGCCGAAGTTGCTGTGACACTTCTTGGAATGTGTTCTAAGCAGTGGGAGCGGGGGTGCGCTTCCTGGTTCTCCAGAAGTAGTGGTTTGAATATTCTCCTAATTTAATGCCTTGAAATTCATATTATTTTGATTATTGCTTTATTATTAATATTTCAGAAAATTTATAAAGCATGATTGAATTTTATATGGCATGTATATGATATTGATTATGGCATTGATGTGCTTACGTATTTGTTCAAGCATGTTTATGTGATTAAATTGTATTAAATATTGCCATGTTTTTTTTTATGAATAATGTAGCATGCAATATTTTTTGATGAAATGATGCAATTGATATGCCATGATTAAGTGGGGGTTTTAGTTGAGGAAATCTGGGATTTTGCTCCTAAGACTAGAATTTTGTCATGATTATTTTAAATAATGTTAATAATTACTTGTATGCGAGAGATGATTAGGAGCATAGCGAGTTTTCGATTTTGCTGCAAGTGGATTGTTTCCATTATTTGATTTGAATTATGTTGCAAAATGTGATATCTTGTGGTACATTAATATCCATTGTACTTAGTCTTGATGTAGTTGAGAATTGCTGCCTAGAATGTTGTTGTTGATCTGAATAAAGGGGAGATGGTTGGATGGTGAGAACTATATATGTTGTCTGGCGCCATAAGATCCAACACCTCCTAATGAGTAATGTGTCTTGGAGAACCTTGATCAGATCATGCATGAGAGCCTGAAGTATGGGATATTGTTCAATATCGTCGTGACCTTGCGGCCTACCAAAATTGGCGCACGGAAGATAGTTATGCGTGCTTTATTATGTTAAGCTGCACACATAACCATCTAGTTGATGAGTTTGAGCAATATCAAACTGCCCATGAAATGTTACAAGTCCTAAGGAACGAGTACGAGGTGACCATCCTGTCTAAGCTGTGCGAATTGAACTTGAAGTTCAATAATATTAGAAGAAGCCCATCACTCGATGAGAAGGCATTTGAGTACGATGTTAGCTTTGATTTGCAAGCTTAGGACAGCTGGGGTTGCCTTGACTAATGAGCAATAGGTTCAAGCTGTGATTTCATCCCTTCCTGACTCTAGGGAGCTCATGAAGGCAAACATGACACATAATGAAAGTGTCATGACCTTATAGGACATTCCACACAATCTTAAGTTGTAGAATGAGCGCCTGAAGGCTGCCAAACCTGCCACTAATGGTGTTGCCAATGTTGTTGAGTCAAACTCGCGCAAGGCATGTAGGCCTAAGCGCAAGAGGGATGGATAAGGCTTCTGGGAAGCTTGATGAACCTACGCCAAAGAAAGGTAAAGACTACTAAGCGCCATAGTGGCAAGCATGGTAGTGAAGTTAAAGCTAAGATGATTTGTTATAGCTATGGAAGATCGGGATGCTTCGCTCGTATTTGTACTGAGCTTAGAAGCTATTTCAAGTTATAATTAAGTCATTCGTGAGCTTTAAGGTTTGTCTTTGAAGGGCATTAAAGTTGATATTCTTTTGAGAATTATGGCTTTGTTCAAGATGGTTTGAGATTTGGACCTTGATTATTCTAGCTACAATAGGTCCATATTTCATTACTTTGATTGCTACGCATGATGATGTTTGCAATGATTATGTGAAATGACATGCTAGATTGGGCCATAAAGGTCAAGACATAATGAGTAGCCTAGCTTGAGAAGGCCTATAAGGCCTACTCGCTGAAATGTCTTTACCTACATGTGAACATTGTCTTGCTGATAAGGCAACTAGTGTTGAACCCTGTTGTTTTTGATGATAACAAAATGAGCCTAATTATGTAAGCTAACATATCCACTTAGTGTGCAGTAAAGCCTTCAAAAGATAAAGGTTATAGCATTGTAGATCCTTAAAAAAGATACTGCACTGAAGACACTAAAGTAGAAGAATGCCACAAAGCCTTCGAATGCTTGAAGCTTATACGAATTTCAAGGAAGAATTATTTGAAGTCAAAGGCAGCAAATTCGGAAAACAGAAATCAGTATTGAGACAGTATGATCAAGATAGCATGTGTGGAGAATCATCAAGTCAAGAGTAATTCTTGAAGTTGGAAGAAAACTTGAAGACACTAATGGGATTAATGATCTGGAGAATGAAGCAACTAACAACTACAGGACAAACAGTACGGACGCGCTGAAGCGATCAACGTCGTACGGATGCGCTAGAGTGGCTAACAGCTGGCGCGACTAAAAGACAAGAAAAACGGGAAAATGGTTTGAATTTCAACCCAAATGGCTAGTTTGCTAGAGAGAAGTATAAATACTCAAATCTAACCGTTTGAGTTCAAGTTTTGGAGCACAATTGAAGATTAGATCATTTTCTCTCTCCAGAATTTCAAAATCCCTAACATCCAAGCCTTGTTCTTATTTTTGTTTATTCTTGTTAGCTTGGAAACTTGTATTTGCGCTTAAAGTTTACATCTTTAGATTGTTTTAGGCCTGATTATGTGTACTCCGATCTGTTGAGATCATTTTTACACTTTGATACTTGTCTATTTGTGTTTTTACAAGTGTGGGTTTGCACTTGGGATTGTGTTGAGTGTGGGTTTGCACTCGGTGTCAAAGCTTTGGGTTTGAAGCTTTGGGATTGTAATAGCTTTTGTGAAGACCTGGTTAACTTCACTGTTTAGTGGATTTGAAAATCCTTGGTGGGGTACCCAAGGTAGAGGACGTAGGTGTGAAAGGCCGAACTTCTATAAATCGACGTGTCTCCAATCTTCCATCATCTCCTTCATCGTTCCAACTTTATCTTTTTTCAAACTCTTTACTTTTCCACTATTCAGCTGTTAACGTCTTTATTATTTCTCTTTTATTTTCCCATGCTTTCAGTTATTTTTTATTTATCTGCTTTGCACTGGTGACTTTAATATACCCTGAAGTAGTGCCTTTAACGCTTTTCAGTGAACTTAAAATTTTGATAAAGTGCTATTCACCCCCCTCTAGCACATCTAAGTGGAACAACAATTGGTATCAGAGCATGGCTCTTGAGTAGATCGGACTGACAGCCGCAAGAGTGATCCAAAGATGGCAACTTCATCAAGTTTCAACATAGCTGCTGAAGGACATTCAATCAACCATCCTCCTCTCTTTGATGGCACTAACTATCAATTCTGGAAGTCCCGTATGATGAACTTCATCTGTGCAACTGACTATCAAATGTGGGAAATCATACAAGATGGACCATGGAAACCAACAAAGAAGGCTGGAGAAGAAACTGTTGACAAGCCTAGAGCCGAATGGACACAAGATGATATTAAGAAATTCCAACTAAACTACAAAGCCATTAATACTCTCCACTGTGCTCTTAATATCACTGAGTTCAACAGAGTTTCTACTTGCGTTAACGCAAAGGAAGTATGGGAGAAACTCAGAGTCACTCATGAAGGTACTTCTCAAGTCAAGAAATCAAAGATCAGTCTGCTGCAATATGAATATGAAACCTTCAAGATGATTCCAGATGAGACAGTGACTTCACTGATCGACAGATTCAGCAGTATCACCAATAAATTGAGTCACTTGTGAAAGGCCATACCAGAAAGTGAACGAGTCAAGAAGCTGCTAAGAGCACTACCAAAGTCATGGAATCCTCTGACTACAGCCATACGTGAGTCAAGGAATCTCAATGAAACCACATTTGATGAGATTTGTGGATCTCTACTCACTCATGAAGTAGAACTGAAAAGCTGTGATGATGATGAGAAGAGAAAGTCTGCTGAGAAGAAAAGTGGTCTAGCCCTGAAGGTCTCTGCTCTTGAAGAAGAAATCGAAAGTATGACCATTGATGACTCTGATGAGGAATCTGATGAAGAGACTGCTCTCTTCACAAGGAGATACAAAAAACTCATTGGAAGAAGAAATCGACTCTACAAGAAGAACTTCAAGAAAGGGAAGTTCAAGGGTGAAGCCAGCAAACAGACCCCTGTGAACTGTTATGGATGTAGAAAGCCAGGACACATAAAGTCAGAATGTCCATTGAACAGCAATGAGAATCAGAAGAAGGACAAGAAGAAAAAGAAGAAGGCAATGATGGCTGGAACCTGGTCTGACAGTGACACTTCTTCATCAGAAACCAGTGATGCTGAAGAAGACATCAAAGTCAACCTCTGCGTCATGGCCAAAGAGAATGAAACTGAGGTAGTTACTGATTCTGTTGTTTCATTTGAGGAATTGCAATTTGAATTTGATAGCTTATATTATGATTTTGAGAAACTTGCTGCAAGATATAAAGCTCTTAAGAAAATGAATTATGGATTGATGAATGATTTAGATTGTTTAAAGAAGGAACTAACGAGCATGCAGGAATCAAAGAATACTATTGAGGAAGCACTAAAGCATGCAATAGAGGAAAAAGAGAAACTTGAGCATGAGTTAAGTGAGCTCAAGAAAGTTGACATTAAAGTCACTAAATCCTCTGGAAGCAATCACTTCATTGGTAACAGGAATCAAAGAAACTTTAGGCCAAGAGCCATGGTGTGCTATATCTGTGGAAGAAGAGGACATCAATCCCCTGACTGTTATCAGAAGGATTGGAATCTACCTAAGATCAAAAAGATTTGGATGCCTAAAGGAACTTATGTTGTTACTAACCATCAAGGACCCATAGCAATATGGGTACCTAAATCTTCAAACTAAAGAACTGTGCTTGCAGGTTGAGCAGGAGCAGAACAAAGAATGTTTGAAGGCTCAACTGCAAAAGAGGAAGTCGTGGTACCTTGATAACGGCTGCTGCAAACATATGACCGGTGATAAGGAACAGTTCATTAGTCTCACTAAGAAGGAAGGAAAAGATGTCACTTTTGGAGATAACTCTAAAGGAGAAGTGCAAGGAGTAGGTACTATTGAAGCTAGCACAACAACAATAAAAAATGTACTATTGGTGAAAGGTCTCAAATATAATCTGCTGAGCATCAGTCAACTTTGTGACAAGGGATGGAGAGTCATCTTCGACTCCAGAAGCTGCAAGGTTATTGACATCAATACGAACAAGCTTATCTTCATCGGAAAGAGACACAGAAATGTATATATTGTCTACTTGGATGACTTTCAACTGAGCAAGGATGTGTGTCTCATGGTGAATGATGGCACTGATAGCTGGTTGTGGCATAAGAGACTTGGTCATGCAAGTTTGAGCACAATTGCCAAACTTATTAGTAAGGATCTTGTCTCGGGCTTACCCAAACTGAATTTTAATACTACCAAAATCTGTGAAGCATGTCAGTTTGGGAAACAGATCAAGAGCTCCTTCAAATCTAAAAATGTAGTATCAACAACAAGAGCGTTGGAGTTGCTACATCTAGACTTGTTTGGCCCCATTGATATCACTAGCATGGGAGGTAAATCTTATGGTTTTGTCATAGTTGATGACTTTTCTAGATTTACCTGGGTTTATTTCCTTAGTCATAAAGATGAAACTATTGATGTTTTTGCTAATCACTATAAGAGAGTTCAAAATGAAAAAGGCTTCACTATTATAAGTGTTAGAAGTGACCATGGTGGTGAGTTTGATAGTCATGTCTTTGAGAATTTTTGTAATGAAAATGGTTTTCAACATAAGTTTTCTGCTCCCAGAACACCACAACAAAATGGAGCGGTGGAAAGGAAGAACAGAACCTTAAAAGACATGGCTCGAACAATGCTTTGTGAGAACAATCTTCCAAAATACTTCTGGGCTGAAGCCACTAATACTGCTGCCTACATTTTAAACCGTGTTTCAATTAGACCTATTCTTTCAAAAACACCCTATGAACTTTATAAAGGCAGAAATCCCAATATTTCTCACTTTAGAAAATTTGGTTGTAAATGCTTTATTCTCAACAATGGTAAACACCCCATTGGCAAGTTTGATGCTCGTAGTGATGAAGCAATTTTCCTTGGATATGCTTTGAACTCAAAAGCTTATAGAGTGTTTAACAAAACATCCTTAGTAGTTGAAGAATCTATTCATATTGTTTTTGATGAGACTGATAGTGCACCGAGAAAGGTTGTGCAAGATGATGATGATGCAAGTATTAACGAGACAAACAAGAAAGAAAATGTAACCACTGATGACACTAATGAGAAAGCCACTGAAGAGATCAATGAAGATCCACCAATTGAAACTCTCCAGAGGCAAGAACAACAACATGATCTCCCTAAGGCATGGAAATATGGAAAAAGTCATCCTCCTGATTTGATCATTGGAAATCCAAATGAAGGTGTGAGAACAAGAGGAGCACTTAAAGAAGTGTGTGAGTATGCTGCCTTCATATCCCAAATTGAGGCAAAGGTATTTGAAGATGCTGAAAAAGAAAAAAGCTGGATGATTGCGATGCAAGAAGAACTGAATCAGTTTGAAAGAAACAATGTGTGGACATTAGTGCAACCTCCAGCAAATCATCCTATCATTGGCACAAAATGGGTATTCAGGAACAAGCTTGATGAGAATGGCAGAGTTGTAAGGAACAAAGCAAGACTAGTTGCAAAGGGATACAACCAAGAAGAAGGAATAGATTATGACGAGACCTTTGCTCCTTTGGCAAGGCTCGAAGCAATCAGATTACTTCTTGCCTTTGCATGCTACATAGACTTCAAGCTCTACCAAATGGATGTAAAGAGTGCCTTCCTAAATAGATACGTTCAGGAAGAGGTGTATGTGGAACAACCACCGGGCTTTGAAGACAGCAACCATCCTGATCATGTATACAGACTTCATAAAGCTCTCTATAGACTCAAGCAATCACCTCGGGCCTGGTATGAAAGGTTATCTAAAGTTCTCCTGGACAAAGGGTTCACAAGGGGAAGTATAGATACTACTCTTTTCATTAAAAAGAAAAAGTCTGATTTCCTAATTGTTTAAATTTATGTTGATGATATTATCTTTGGAGCCACTAATGAAAGTTTGTGCAAGTATTTTGCTAAAGAAATGCAGGGAGAATTCGAGATGTGCATGAGGGAGAATTAAATTTCTTCCTAGGACTTCAAATCAAACAATGCTCTGAAGGCATCTTCATTAGTCAGTCCAAGTACACAAAGGAAATGTTAAAGAAATTTGGCATGGAGGACTGCAAAACAATGAAGACACCAATGGCCACTGGTACTAAATTAGATTCTGATGAGAAAGGTAAGGTAGTTTATCAAAAACTCTATCGAGGTATGATTGGCTCCCTACTCTATCTCACTGCTAGTAGACCTGATATACTCTTTAGTGTTTGTCTTTGTGCTCGTTTTCAATCTTGTCCAAAAGAATCTCACCTAGTTGCTGTAAAGAGAATCTTCAGATATCTTCAAGGAACCACTGACTTAGGTCTATGGTATCCAAAAGGATCTCTGTTGGATCTTTCAGGATATTCTAATGCTGATTTTGCAGGCAGTAAGGCAGATAGAAAAAGCACCAGCGGCACTTGTCAATTTCTTGGACAAATGCTAGTGTCATGGTCAAGCAAAAAGCAGAATTCAATAGCTTTATCAGCTGCTGAAGTTGAGTACATTGCTGTTGGAAGTTGCTGTGCTCAATTGATATGGATTATGCATCAACTTCGAGATTTTGGAATTACCATGATGGAGGTGCCACTGTACTGTGATAACACTAGTGCGATCAATATCACAAAGAAACCTGTACAACACTCGAGAACAAAGCACATTGAGATTCGACATCATTTCACCCGAGATCATGTGCAAAGAGGCGACATCAGAATTGAGTTTGTTAGTACTCTTAAACAACTTGCTGATATCTTTACTAAACCTCTATGTGATGAGCATTTTAGCAGAATTAGACATGAGCTTGGCATGATAGATTCTAGTAATATTTAATTCACTTCTTCATTCTTCATTCCATTAATGTCTTTATTTTGTACATACATACATGCATAAATATAGACAAAACGTGTTGGATTTCTGCCCTCTGACATGCTTTTTCAGTTTCCCGCTTTCCGTGCATGACGCGTCCTTTTCGCGTCAGTACTCTTTTTGAATTTCAAAAGTTGATTTCATCCTTATTGGGTAAAGTCATTTCAAAATCCAAAAATATTCACTTACTTATTTCTCTTTCTGAAAAACTCTCTCTCTTTTCCCTAAAAATCTTCTTATATTTATTCTCTCTTCCTCTATTTAACCTCTCTCAAAACCCTAGTCTGTTCTTATTCTCTCTCTCTCTCTCTCTCCTAAAAAATTTGTTTTCTCTCATTCATACGTTCACTCAACCTCTGTTTGAAATTTCACTCATCTGTCGAGAATAATGGCTCAAGAAGAAAGCTCCAAGGCTAAAAGAAAACTCACTGAGCTTGACGACATTGAAGAAGAAAAGGAAGTTGCTGTTCCGGCGAAGAAAGCAAAAGTCAGTACAGAGAAGAAGGTGAAAGCTGGTGTAGAAAAGAAAGGAAGTTTTGACGGCGCCAGATTGGTGTTTCCAAATCTACCTAAAGCCAGCAAAATCAAAGATCAATTGAAGACTGTAGCTTTGCACAACAGGTATGATGAAATTACAGAATTTCAGATTATGGCTGCTAAGTTGATAGATTGGACATCCTTTCTAGGAGATGGCACTTATGGTGGGATTGAACACAATTTTAAGATGATGAATATGCTGAATATTGCTAATTATGAGTACACCTTGCTTAGCCTTTCGCTTGTTAAGGAATTTTTTGTTGGAATAGCTAAATCCCCTGAAGTAATTAAGTCTGATGTTGCTAGATCTAAGTTTATTGATAAAAATATTGTGGTCTGTGTTAATGGAAAAGAAATAGTCATTACACCCAAGTCCTTGTGGAATTATTTGGGAATTGACTACAAAGGAAAAGAAGACTTTGATGAGTCTTTTGATAAAAATGCCGCTTGGAGGCAAATCTCAGGGAATGAAGAAGATCTGCCTGAAAACTCAGGAGCTAGATTCATCAAGAACAGTTATGTGAAGATAATACATAAGTTCATTGGCTGCACTATTAGATACAAAAAGAGTAGTGTAGGCTATGTGAGCAATCATGATGTATGGCTGCTGTGGAAAATCTATAACTGTGAAAGAATTAATCTAGTTGGAATTCTCATTAAGGGTATGAAGGAAATGGCAAACAAGAAGAAGAAGATGATCTGTGGTTATGGTCACATTATCACAGGATATATGAAGAAGTATTTGAATGCTAAAGACTTCGAACCTTATGAGAAAGACTTAGTTGAAGGCTGTGTCAAATTCTCTAAAGAGACCACTGATATGTTCATTAAGAACACTATCAAGGAACAACAATTGATGGAAGCAATTGGTCAGAATGTTGCAACACAAGTAAAGAAAGGAGAAGATGCTGCGATGAACAAGATGAATGAATTGGCTGAAGCAATGAAAGAAGACATCACTATCTTGGCAAAAGAAATTGGAAAACTGAATGGATTGATGGGAATACTGGTGGAAAATACTCAGACGCTGTGTGTCAAGTTTATGAATGACATGAATCAGATCATATCATCCCATGAAAGGTTGGGAGATTGTTATGATTCATTAGCAGGAGCATATCTGAGTAAAAGAGTCATGGAAATTTGATCGGTCGTTGATCAAATCACAAGATAAATTCCCCACAAACCAATAACATATAGATTAACTACTTAGCTAGGGCAAGTAGGGGTCGAATCAACAGGGAAGGTACGAATCAAAGTTAAATCTTACAAAAGAAATTCTAACCTAGAAAAGATTTTTGGATTTTTGTAATTGGAATTGAAAACAAATAAATAATTGACTAGAAAATAATTAAGAGAAAATCAAGCGATAAAAGCATACTTCTTCTCCTTTAGGTAACTACTTTGATCAAGTGAATAATGAATCATGGACACTAAACATAAATTTGGCTTAGATTGCAATCAATTAAGAATCATAAATTACTCCAAATCGGTATATAGCCTAAGACGTAGACATCAACTTTCATTGAAACAAAGTAATCCTCTTAATATCTTAAACAACTCCATTTGAATAATTGGTATAGGAACAGACGTGATGCTAATTCCAACATGCTAAAAAGATTAATCCGTATCTCACTGCAATTAACCTCAAATGTTATGATCTAGGTTTCACCACTTCCTATAACAAGCATTAGGTTTTATTATTCCACATGTGATCGAGCTCAAATTATGCATATTTTTATAGCTATTTTTATATACTTTTTGCTATTTTTATATGTGTTTTTACCCTATTTTGTTAGTATTTGTGTTTTTAGGTCCTGAAGACAAGAAAAGTGAAAACTTATTGTTTTTCACTCTTTTTGGAGCTATTTTGGAGACTTTTTACTCAACTATGGATTTAGCCATTTGGAATGAAGATTTGAAGATGCGAAGTTCGTAATTGAAGATATTTTGAAGATTTGAAGAATTAATTCAAGAAGCAAAATTGAAGATTTGGAGCTTTAATTGCAAAGGATTGAAGACAAGCCCAGAAGAAGCCCTGAAGTTGAGGATTTTTGGATTATTTATATGGGAATATACTCAGCCCATATAAACCTATAATTGGAATTAAAATCCCAATTAATAGGCCCTATATCCAAAATAATATCCAAATCCCGCATTAATCCGGTAGATTTGCGATATTAGCCCGGTTTCAGCGCAGTCTTCGTAGAAAAGCCATAACTTTCTGCTCAGATGTCCGTTTTAAGCCCATGAGTAGCCGTTGGAAAGCTAACTCCGAGCTCTACAACTTTATTTTGAAGTGCAAAGCCCAGATCTGCCATTTTCAAGCCCGAAATTCAAGTCGAAGTCCCTGCTCAATTCCAGAAAATTCCAGAAAATTCTAGAGTCCTCTTTTGACTTGGAGACTACTCTAGGATGACACCTAATCCTACTTGGAGACCAAGAAAAGGCTAAACCGTCCTACCCTATTTCTCCACTATAAATAACCACCTCCTGTATCACAAATCACACATTAGATACACATCATAGATATAGTTTATTCTCTTTTTCTACCTTTCTTTAGTTTTTAGGTTTTTCTCTAGTTTTAGAAGGGGGAGAAGTCGACACCCTCTCTAGCCATAGAGGGGTGCGACGTCCCTAGGGTTTTCAAAGGGGAGATTCCGCCTCTCCCAGTCCTGTAAGTATTCTTATGTCTCTCATGGATTTTCCTAAATCCATGAGTAGTTAAATCTTTAATACTCCTGATCCTTTGGTGATTTCAATCAATTGATTATGATGAGATTTCTATACTTATAATTTTGTGTTAAGTTCTAGATGATAGTAGTCAAAACCCTGTTTTAATTTTATGATTCTGAATCTTATTTGAGTTATGTGGCCACTAACGATGTAAGAGGAAGGTCTATAGCTAGATCAGGCTTAGAATTAATCACTCAAGTTTGATTGTATGTAGCAAATTAGGTTTGTTTGATCGCTGCTTAATGGGTGTTTGTCTACCGAAGGGCGAGAAATTTCTCTTCGTATGGTTCTACTTGTAGGCATGTGTGTAAAATTAACTGTTCTTAATGCTTTGTTCTCAAGTGATCTTTAAGCCCTAAGAAAGTAATCGATCGCTGAAGGAATAATAGGGATAACTGCAGCTTTGATCGGCCTCTTATCTAAAATACATGTTGGGAAACCTATATCAGTTGTCAGTCAAGACTAAGATGCGAAATTCACCTTTTAAATCGAGGATCCATAGTTAATTTGATTGAATGATACCACTGGTGAAGAAGTATGCTTTATAATTATTGTTTGCTTTATTAAATTGCTTTATTAATTTGCTTTAGATTTAGATGTAGATTTAGATTTGCTTTGCTTTGATTTTTTAGTTTAATTGTTTTCTTTATAATTGTTATTTACAATCCCCTGTTTTCTGTTTGATTTTTGGAAAAGATCTTTCTATCTTTTAATTGTTCATCACATAAACCTTCTCTGTGGGATTCGACCCCTACTTGCCCTAGATATTCTAGTTAGTTATTTGTGGGGATTATTTTTATGGTCACAGACGACACGATCAACATGCATGATAAATCAATACCAAACTTGCCTACGTCAATTTCCGTCTCGGCCTAAAGATTTCAACAAGGTTTGATATCCCATTGAACCTAGGACTCCTAGCATTCAATTGTTACTTGGACCAACTTTAGCTTGACTGAAGCTACTTGAATCTAACTATAGCATTCATAAATCTCAAGATATGTTGTACACCAAATCAATCAAATTATGAACACATAAGATGAAGCATAGAGATAAGAAACATATTCAAACGGAAAAAAACTCAAATTATTAAGAACAAAAGTCTCACCAATAATTCATTGATCAAAAGTACCTAAGGAAAAGAAGTATAAAAGGTTTAGCTACTCATGGATTGCAAGCAATCCATGAGAGACTTACAATATTTGGAGGCCGGCTGCCTCCTTCCTCTCCTTGACGGCGCAAGACCTAGAAAACTAGGGCAAATTATGTAGAAAAGTATTATGAGTGGTTCCTCTAGGGTTCTAGACTTAAAAGGGTATTTATAGAGGTGGCTTAGGGCTAATTTAGAGCTTAAACAAACCCTAAGGACGTGCTGGGCTGCTCTCCAAGTCTTCAAGCTAGTCCAAATAAGAATTTGGGCTTAATTGAATTAATCCCGCATCAAAGGCCTAGGACAGTTTCTGTCTGCTGACTTCAGGGCATTTTAGTCCAAGAAAACGGCAAAAATGGGCTTCGACCAAAACATGAAAGTTGTAGATCTTGGAGTTAGCTTTCCAACGGCTAGTCATACACCTCAAACGGAGCTCTGGATCAAAAGTTATGGCCAAAATACAGAAAGGTCGCCAAATTTGGAAACAATTGGAGAAGCTTCAAGAGGAAGTGACATGCGAAGGCATGCTTGGCGCGCGCATGTGCTGGCCCTGACTCTCCCTGGGCGCCATGCGGATGGCTTATGTGCCCAGGGCGTTGGCCTCAGGCCTCATGTCGCCAGCGCCCATGTGCTTGCTAGGTGGCACCCCCGACTGGCGCTGGGCGCCCATGTGGTAAGCGTGACGCCCCACCTGGTTTGTCTCAGGACCCATGTGCTCCAGTGCTTGTCCGCCACTTGACATGTCTTCTTGCCTTGAAACTCAACTTTGCTCCTTTGCTTCAAACTCTTAAAAATCAATCTTATGATGATAAAATTGACTCTTCAAATTCTTCATATCGGCTTCATTCTTCATCCACAATGTCCTTGGAAAATATTTGTGTGAATAATCATCCAAAAAGGCTCCAAAAAGGTACAAAAATGGTGATTTTGCACTTTTCTTCACTTTAACACCTATAAACACAAATATAAGGCATAATCAAGCATAAAATACCCTAAAAGCATAGGAAAATGACCATAAAAAGATGCATAATTTTGGTCCGATCAAAACTGCAGGACTGACACAGAAAATGAAAAGCTGGAATGAGATTCAGGAATTTCTGAAGAAAGCAAGCATTGAAAATCAGCAGAAGTGGGATGCTGCAATGAAACCTCATGGATACACATCTAAGGATGACATAGAGCAAGCAAAAAGAGTTGCGGAAATATTAGCTGAAGCAAACAAGGCCTATGAAAAGGAACAACTACAGAAAGCTAAAGAGCAGGAAAAGAAGAAAAAGGTAGAACAACAACAAAAGATGAAGAATGAGCAGTTGCAGAAGAAAAAGGGTGAACAACAGCAGAAGAAAAAAGATGAACAGCAGGGAAAGGAAAAGGGCATTGGTGACACTATTGAAACTAAAAAATCTGCAGAGGAACAAGCTATCATTCCATCTGATAGCTCTGATAAAGAAAAGAATGATGATCACAAGTCTACTGCAGATAGTTCTTCTACTGGAGACAAGTCAAAGAAGGAGGAAGAAAAAGACAAAGTAGAAGAAAAGCAAACTGAGGAGACTGAGGTTACTAATGCTGAACTGAAAGAAAAAGAAGCTGCAGAAATGAAGGAAGTTGATGAGGTCATTGAAAAAGCCAATAAAGACATTGATGCAATGATACTGAAGAATTGACTGCTGAAGATCCAAGCAAGAAGAAGGAAAAAGAAGAGCTGGCGATGGAAGTCTTAAAAGATGTGCAAGTTACTCCAAAGAAGGGAACCCGCAAAGGAGGTGTCAAGAAAATGGCTACTACAGAGAACAAAGTTGCTGGAACTGGAACAAGAATCACTAGGTCAAGGATAGCTAAAGGTGTTGAAGTTGTTACTACTCCAAATCCCTCCGGAAGCAAGTCAAAGTCAAAGACATCAAAGAAGAAAGTATCTTCCAAAGCCATCATTCCTTCGAGTAGCTCTGAGGAAGAAATTGAAGAATAGATTGCATTAGTTGCATTATCATTTCCTCTTTGCATTCTGAACATTTCATGCATTTCTCTTGCATTTTAAACTCTGTTCTTTTTATCTATCTGGTCTGTACTTGGGCACCTGCTGAGTGCCTTGAATATTCTGGATATTTGCTTTGAGACATGTAGTTGTCTCTTATCTAATGACTTTTATTTATTATTACTGCGTATATTCTTCTAACAAATTTTATGCAGGAACTTCAAACCTTTTTTGCTTATGACAAAAAGGGGGAGAAGAATCGAGAATTGAGATTTATTAAATTTATTGAAAATCCTTATTTGTATATGTGCTGTGGAGTTTAATGCTTTTATCTAGTGTGTTCAGCATTTGAAAACCAGCATGCTTGAAGGAGACTTTAACATGCTTGGATGGGGTCGATGGGGAAGATGAATTGACTAACTCAGGGGGAGTTTTAAGAACATCATTGGTAAATCTTTCTAGAATCCCTCTCTCTATTTGGCTGAACCTAACTGTGTATATACATAGATGCCATGAATGGGATTTTCTGGAATTCTTCTAGTTCTTATCCTATTTATGTTTCTAGTTTTCTTCGAACTTATTCTAGACTTGAACTCTATTTGTATTGGTCTGATTAATTCTGAATTTAGTTGGCATGGATTTCGGGGGAGCTTTATTTTACTTCCCTATGTTAGACTAACACTATCTCAATTCTGAGCGCAGTTTTGTCATCATCAAAAAAGGGGGAGATTGTTGAATCCTGTTGTTTTTGATGATAACAAAATGAGCCTAGTTATGTAAGCTAACATATCCATTTAGTGTGCAGTAAAGTCTTCAACAGAAAAAGGTTGTAGCGTTGTAGATCCTTAAAAAAGATACTGCACTGAAGACACTAAAGTAGAAGAATGCCACAAACCCTTCGAATGCTTGAAGCTTATACGAATTTCAAGGAAGAATTATTTGAAGTCAAAGGCAGCAAATTCGGAAAATAGAAATCAGTATTGAGACAGTATGATCAAGATAGCATGTGTGGAGAATCATCAAGTCAAGAGTAATTCTTGAAGTTGGAAGAAAACTTGAAGGCACTAATGGGATTAATGATCTGGAGAATGAAGCAACTAGCAACTACATGACAAACAGTACGGCGCTGAAGCGATCAATGTCGTACGGATGCGCTAGAGTGGCTAACAGCTGGCGCGACTAAAAGACAAGAAAAACGGGAAAATGGTTTGAATTTCAAACCAAACGGCTAGTTTGCTAGAGAGAAGTATAAATACTCAAATCTAACCGTTTGAGTTCAAGTTTTGGAGCACAATTGAAGATCAGATCATTTTCTCTCTCCAGAATTTCAAAATCCCTAACATCCAAGCCTTGTTCTTATTTTTGTTTATTCTTGTTAGCTTGGAAACTTGTATGAACGCTTAAAGTTTACATCTTTAGATTGTTTTAGGCCTGATTGTGTGTACTCCGGTCTGTTGAGATCATTTTTACACTTTGATACTTGTTTATTTGTGTTTTTACAAGTGTGGGTTTGCACTTCGGATTGTATTGAGTGTGGGTTTGCACTCGGTGTAAAAGCTTTGGGTTTGAAGCTTTGGGATTGTAATAGGTTTTGTGAAGACCTGGTTAACTTCACTGTTTAGTGGATTTGAAAATCCTTGGTGGGGTATCCAAGGTAGAGGACGTAGGTGTGAAAGGCCGAACCTCTATAAATCGACGTGTCTCCAATCTTCCATCATCTCCTTCATCGTTCTAGTTTTATCTTCTTTCAAACTCTTTACTTTTCCACTATTCAGCTGTTAACGTCTTTATTATTTCTCTTTATTTTCCCATGCTTTCAGTTATTGTTTATTTATCTGCTTTGCACTGGTGACTTTAATATACTCTGAAGTAGTGCCTTTAATGCTTTTCAGTGAACTTAAAATTTTGATAAAGTGCTATTCACCCCCCTCTAGCACATCTAAGTGGACCAACAACTAGAAAACCATTTGAAAAAGCCAAAAGGGCATCTGTACCATTGCAATTAATCCATTCTGATGTTTGTGGCCTAATGAATGTGAGGGCTAGGAATGGAGCAAATTATTTCATCACATTCATAGATGACTTTACGCGATTCGGTCACGTCTATTTGATCTCCCACAAGTCTGAAGCATTGAACTGCTTTAAACGTTATGTTACACTAGTTGAGAATCAATTAGGCCAAAGTATTACGGCTTTACGAACTGACCGAGGGCGCGAGTATCTATCAGAGCAATTTAAGGAGCTCTGTGATGAAAAGGGAAATTTACGACAGCTAACGATTCCAGGGACTCCGCAACAAAATGGTGCAATGGAAAGGAGGAATCGTATTCTCTTGGATATGGTAAGGTCAGTGATGGCACAAACAAATCTTCCAATTTCGTATTGGGGAGATGCATTACTTACTACAGCCTATGTCCTTAACCGTGTGCCATCCAAGTCAGTGTCTTCCACTCCATACGAACTCTGGCCGGCGAAAAACCTGATTTAGGTAATTTGCGGCCTTGGGAATCAGCTGCTTATGTTCACACAACTTCTCATAAGGATGGGAAATTAGGCCCTAGAGGGAAAAATGTATCTTTATAAGATACTCAGAACATTCCAAAGAGTATGTGTTCATAGGAGAGCATGAAGATGGAACAGTGACTGAAATTGAGTCACGAGATGTGGATTTCTTAGAAAAAGATTTCCCAAGAAGAGGGGAAGTTGAGAAAGAGATAGATCTCTACGAAATAGAGGATCCAGATATGAAAGCACCAAGTAGTTTGATTGAGAATGAGGGAGTAACTCCTCAAACTCTCGGGAATGATGGGGGCGATTTACCATCAAGTTCATCTATGCCGATAGATGAGGATCCAAAAGCTCAGTTGTGTAGAAGCAAACGTGGAGGTGTCCCTCATCGCCATTTTGAGGTTGAGGGGGAACTTTCATGATTGCTCTGCAAGATGATGTTGAGCCTAAAACACTCAAAGAGGCTCTATCTTCCCGTGCTATTCAAGAATGGACTAATGCAATGAATGATGAAATGGAGTCAATGAGTACTAACCATGTCTGGGAATTGGTTGACCTACCACCTGGGCGAAGACTATTGGGAACAAATGGGTTCTCAAAGTTAAACGCAAGGTAGATGGTTCCATTGAAAGATATAAGGCTCGCCTAGTAGCAAAAGGGTACACACAACAAGAAGGTTTGGACTATGAGGAAACCTTCTCACCGATAGTAAGGTTTGCCTCAATTCGCTTGATTCTAGCCATAGTTGCAAACTTTGACTTGGATCTGTAGACACCCGTTTTTGGTCTTATATCCTTCAAATTAAATCAATTTAGTTTTTGGCATTAGGATCTCCCAGGGGCATTTTGGTCATTTGCACATTCAGGAACATTTTAGTCAATTAATAGCCCATTTTAACTTCTTGGTAGGTTATTAGCATTTAGCATTTAGTTTTATTAGATTACATTACTAATTAGGCATTAGCATTCATATTATCAATTAGGCATTAGTAGTTTAGCCATTTACCTTATATGGAATCATGTTAGTAATATAATTTGATTCATATTAGTTTAATTGGACTATCTTTTCTTGGCACTTGAACTTACTTTTAGGCCTTTGGTGATTGAGGGTGGCCCATTTTCTTCCACTTTACTATAAATACATTCTCGCATTTTTGTTTACATAAGGCCAAAAATATAGAAATTAGAAAATCAAAAAAAAAAAGAGAAGAATTTTATTTCTCATTTTGCTTGTTTTAGGTTTACATATTTTTCCAAAATACAAAAAGATTTTTCATTTGTTTCTTAGTCTACAAATCCAAAAATAGGAATTAAAAGAAAATACAAAAATTGAACTAAAAAGCAAGACTTGTCTCCTCGGCCTTCCCTTTCGATTGATCCTTGGTTTAAACAGATCATTTCCTTGAACTCCTCAACTCCCTGCATACATGTTCCATGACAATTCATCACACACCATCACATTCATTGCATTTAACAACACATGATAAGTAAAAAATGGCATGGACATTTCATAGCAAGCATAAGAATCTCATATCTAACATGCATCGGCATTCATTTCTCTTTTCCTTAAACTTCATTTCTAAGCATAAACATGCATTGTAATTTCTGCATTCCACATTCATATTCCAATTGTTATTTAGCATGCCATCACATATACAACATACAATCATCATTGCATTCAAAAACAGTTTCATGGCATTAGTTTAATAAAGTTCCTCATTAGCATGCATTATTAGATAGTGTTTCTAGTCTGGCATTGCAAAAACCTAGAGACATTTTGGCATGAAGTTTCATCAAGCATCATAGCATTTCGTATACCAAATGCACATCAACAGGGCTTAATGGCAGCACCCCATGGCAGAGAATAAGGCAATTACAAGCAAGGCAGAGAATAAGGCAATTACAAGCAAAGTAAAGTAACAGGCAATCGTCAATAGAGAAAACCAAGCAAACCAAGCAGGGCAGCAAGCAAAGTGAACATAAAGGGCAGCCAGCAATGCACACAAGGTAACAAGACCGATCACACAAGGCATTCTTAATTATCAAAAAGTCAGAGGATCACTCAATTAGTCTTTAAGAGAAAATCAACAAAGCAATCCCCGAATTTGAGTCGGTTTATAGAGAAAGAGTACCTGAGGATAGTGAATCACTTTGACAGCTCACAATTTCCTCTCTTTTGTCTCCACCTTTAAAAAAAGACAAGTTCAGTTAGTATTAAAGAAAAAAAATCAGAAATTGCAAAAAGGAAAGGAGGAAACCGCACCTTCACCAGCTCACCTCACTCACACGTGCATATCTAAAATCACTTGGCAAGTTACATTGCACGCGCACTCACATGCTATCAAATGGCACCTGCAGAAACAAACAAGAAGGGGAAAATTAACGAGAAAGCAAAATGATAAAAATAAATAGAGGTGGTTTAAAGAAAAGGGAGGAGGCGAGGGTTTTAGAGAGGAGTTTTTGGAGGAGGCGGGGAATCGAAGAAAACCTCCCTACGGTTCTAAGTTCTTCATTTTTTGACAGCAACAAAAAAAATTCAAATAAGAGGGAAAACAAAGGGTTTTAGACAAGAAAAAAAGAGATCTCTAGAGAGGGTTTTAGAGAATAGGCTTGGTTGAGAGCTAGGTTAGGATTTAGGAAAAAACTTGTGAGTTTTTATTCTAGGTTGAAATCCATCAAATGAAGTTGAGTTTTCCAAGGAGAGTAAGAGAGGGTCCGGATGAGTCGGAATCGGGTTTTCCCGGCGGCAGAGCCGGTGGGACTTTGAGATTTTGGGGTCGGAAAGGGCTTTTTGTAGTTTGAAGGCTTAGATTCCTAAACTGAACGGTGATTAGATAGAGCAGAGGGAGACAAACAACATACCTGAGTTTGGTGGTCATCCGACGGTGGGTTAGAGAGATCGGAGAGATATGGTTTTGATTCGGATAGGCTCGGATTCGTTAGATTTCCGGCTTCGTTTCGGAGATTTGAGGGAGGAACGGACTTCAGGGTGAGGAGAGGAGGAAATCAGGAGAGTTTGAGCTCCATTGGAGCTCCGCTCTAAATCCGGCGCGGCGGCATAGGGAGGTTCGGGCGGTGGCTGCAAAGGGTCTAGGCGGCTAGGGTTCTAAGTGATTAAGAACATGAGGAAAGTTGGTACTTATACCAATTGATGACCCGACCCGGATATAACCCAAGACCCAGTACCGGCCCAACCCGCCAAGCCCACCTTCAAATTGGGTAATATCATTTCTGACTTTGGGCTTTTAACCTATTTGTGCACTTAGGCTTATGATTTTGTGCATTTGGGCCTAGGTTTTAATGTAGCAAAAGTTTAATTTAAACTTTAGTTTAAGTACTTTAGCTTAATTTTTAATAAATTGGTAAAAAAATAAATTTTAGAATCAGTCCAATTTCATGATTTAGATTAATTATCAATGTAGATTAATAAAAGAAAAAGAAAAAGTGTTAAACTAGCCTTAAGCATTTGCATCCATATTTACTTTTACTTACATGTAGTGATTACCATGTCATTAAACTGTTCATTTGAGAAAGATTAAAATGGTTCCCGTGAAGGGAAAGGATGGCGGCTCTTTCATGCGTGTCTGAGTTCGCTCTCCTTCTCCCGGAGGCTTGGAAATTTCCGAAGGTCGTTTACCATTTATTGGGAGGCAGCCGAAGGGGTTCCTTGTATGATTGATGGGTAATTAACTCCAAATTTGAATCTCATGCATCATGTGCATCCATGTGTTTAAGAGTATAGTGTATCAATAAATTAAGAATTATGGAAGAAAAATCTAAAAAGAAAAAGAAGGAGAATGGGGTCAGTCAGAGAAGTATAAGGGTAATCGGTAATTCAATTCATAGTAAATTGGTAATCAGTAATCAATAAAAAGAGTAAGAAACAGTATTCAGTAAAAAGAGTAAGAAAAGAGTCATCAGTGAAAAGAGTAGGAAACAATATCCAGTAAAAAGAGTAAGAAAAGAGCAATAATAATCAACAAAGAGTAATTGAAATCGGTAAAGTGTGAAAAGGCAATCAGGAAAGAGTAAAGAGTAATCAGTAAAGTAAAAATCGTAAAGAGTAAAAAGTAATCAGTAAAGAGAAATGGTAAAGAGTAAAAGAGTAATCAGTAAAGAAAAATGGTAAAGAGTAAAGAGTAATCAGTAGAAGAGTAATCAGTAGAGACAAAAATGATAAAGAAAGAGTAATAGTAAGAGTAAAAAGGTAAAATGGTAAAAAGTAAAAGGTAATCACTAAGTGTAAAATGGTAATTAGCAAAAAGTAAAATGGTAATCAACAAAAATTAAAAGAGTAATCAATAAGAAGTAATAGTAAACAGTAAAAAAGTAATGGTAATCAGTAAAAAGTAAAAAGGTAGTCAGTAATAGGTACAATGGTAATTAGTAAAGAGTAAAGCGATAATCAGTAAAGAGTAATAGTAATCAGTAAGAAGTAATAGTAAACAGTAAAAAAGTAAAAAGGTAATCAATAAAAAGTAAAAACGTATCTGGAAAGGGTAAGATGGTAATTAGTAAAGAGTAAAATGGTAATCAGTTAAAGTAAAAGGGTAATCAGTAATCAAATTAAAAAATAATGGTAATCAGTAAGAGTAAAATAGTAATCAATAAAAAAGTAAAAAAATAATCAGTAAAGAGTAAAATGATAGTCAGTAATGAAATTCAAAGAGTAAAATGGTAGTTAGTAAAAGAGAAAAAGAAGAAGAGTAAAATGTGGTAATCAGTAAAAAAGAGTAAGAAAAGAGTAATCAGTAAAAAGAGTAAGAAATGAGTAAAAAATGGTGATCAGTAAAAAAAGAGTAAAAGAGAGTAATTAATAATAAAGAGTAAGAAATGGTGATCAGTAAAAAGAGTAAAAAGTGGTATTCAATAAAAAGGGGTAAAAATGGTAAAAAAAGAGTAAATATGGTATTAAGTAAAAAAGGAGAGTAAAAAAATGGTAATTAAGTAAAAAGAGTAAAAAGCGGTATTCAGTAAAAACAGTAAGAAAAGGGGTAATCAGTAAAAAAAGATTAAATATGGTAATCAGTACAAAGAGTAAAAAATGGTAATTAGTAATCAAGAAATAAAAGGGTAATTGATAGTAAGATAATAAGTTAATTTAATGAAAGGCCAATAAAACTCTCTTAATATGGCATGAAAACTTAAGAATATAGACAACCAATAATAGAAACCCACAATTAAGTCTAGACTAGTCACTGCCGTCTTTTAACGGGCGTCGTGGGGGTGCTAATCCTTCCCCACACGTACCTGACTCCCGAACCCTTAGGACTCTGGTTAATATACCGTTTATTAGGTTTAGTGTTACCTTCGCCAAGCTAGGGTTAACATTAGGCTTAATAATCTGATAGGTGGCTAATCACACCTAGGTTAAAAAAGATTAGTGGCGACTCCAATAGGAATTCAATAGTGTTTTTCCCTCCTAAGTCGTTCAACGGTAGGGTTCGGACCCCCCGGACCCGGACGTTGCGACATGATCTTAACTAAATGGATGTCAAAACTGCATTTCTCAATGGAGAGCTAGATGAGGAGATCTACATGGATCAATCTGAGGGCTTTGTGGCAAAAGGTCAAGAGCACAAAGTCTGCAAGCTCAAGCGATCTATTTATGGCCTAAAGCAATCATCTAGGTAGTGGTATCTTAGATTTCATCAAGCTATTATTCAGAATGGCTTTGAGATGATTGAAGATGACCATTGCGTGTATGTTAAGAGATCGAAGTGTAGTTTCGTCATTTTGTCATTATACATTGATGACATATTATTGGCTGGAAATGATATGGAGATGATTGTCACCACTAAGAAGTGGTTGTCCTCAAATTTTGAGATTAAGGACATGGGTGAAGCAAATTATGTGCTCGGAGTTAAGATCCTAAGGGATCGTTCAAAGATACTTCTTGGTTTGTCTCAAGAGACATACATAAAGAAGATCTTTGAACGATTCCAGATGCAAAATTGCAAACCCATAGACACTCCCATCGCAAAAGGTGAGACTTTAAGTCTTCAACTGGCTCCAAAGATATCTGATGAACAGAAACAGATGGCTCGTGTTCCATATTCTAGTGCTATTGGCAGTCTTATGTATGCCATGATGTGCACTAGGCCAGATATCAGCTTTGCTGTTGGTTTGGTTTGTAGATTCCAATCTAACCCTGGGCTTGCTCATTGGAAAACAGTGAAGAGGATATTGCACTATCTTAAAGGAACTGCTGATTACATGTTATGTTATTGCGGTTCAAACTTGAACCTAATCGGCTATACTGATGCTGATTGGGGTGGTGACTTAGATGAGCGCAAACCAACTTCGGGATATGCATTCTTGCTCAATGGTGGTGCTATTACTTGGAGCAGCAAGAAACATTCTTGCATCTCTTTATTCTCTATGGAGGCAGAATTCATAGCCTGCTTTGCAGCTGCGCAAGAAGCTGTTTGGCTAAAGCGATTTCTTGGGAGCTTGGGAGTACCCAGTGCCTTAGATCTAGTGACCATTCATTGTGATAACATGGCTGCAATCGCTTATACCAAGGATCCAAAGTATCATGGTAGAACTAAACATATTGATATGCGGAACAACTACATTAGGGGTTTGATAGCACAAAAGAAAGTGATCTTAGAACATATATCCACTAGTCATATGGTTGCTGATCCCTTAACTAAGCCTATTCCTAGGGACGCTTATGTGACTCATGTAAAGTCTTTAGGACTTCGTCGATGGTGATTATGTTGTTTTGATCATTTATGTTGAACTCTTTGTTTTTGGATATTAATAAAATTCAAGCATTTATTCTATGATGAATTGTTTGCACACAAGATTTAGGAGTATGTCAACAGGCTTTAGATTGGCTCACTCACATGAGCAATCGCCTTTGGCACCCATGAGGGGTGAGCAAAGATGAGACACAAGCTACTGGCGCTTATTGAAAGCGGCAAGAGCATAATTAAGATGTCGCCATGGTTGGAGCCAAGATGAGGTCAATATAGTAATGATTGACTAAAAGACCGAAAGTGGATTGACCCACAATCCATTTAGCCTATGAAGTAAGCCAGATGTGATATCTAATTTGGCGCTTGAGAAGGCGAGCAAATAGGATGCTCAAGTTAGGTGCTAAAGGAGTGACTACACTAAGATCTGTACAGTGTTGAGTTTGACATACGCTCTTATTAGAGAAAAGAGACACTCCACTGTAGCATGTATTTCATACTACATGTGCTTTTGTAGGAGGTGGAAGAATGAATCCCTGCTTCTTCACCATGTGAGTCCTACGAAGGCTTAGATAAACCTTACATTGTGCCCTTAGTGACCTTTGACTATGTCATAAGGTTTTGCTACTTTGGTATGTTACTTAAGACCATGGATGATTCGGTTCTACAGGGCATTACTGGGAAAGCAGTCTGTTTCAAACCAAGTGCCATGAGGGCAAGAGGGAAGACAATTTGAATCACGTCATGCACTATATTCAAGGTCGACCCATTATATCGCTTTTTGAGAGCTTTGACATAATGTGAATACATTAGGAAAGATTGATTTGTATATTGAGAGATATTGAGATACTCAATCTGATGTGATTAAATTGGTCTAGGGTACATGAGACACTAAATTTCTTTATAAAAGGGTAGATGTCTCTATGTTGACTCTAACGAGTTCCTAGTATAGAGCTCCCGCAATTTAAGGTGTACTCAGTGGACGCACGGTTCATTAACCTGTATGACCTTGGCATTGGGATGGTTGAGAAGGCTTTATGATGGCTTGCCCATCATGTGTGAGTGGGAGATGTTGGACATTTGGGTTTTACACCCATGATGGTCTAGCCCAACAAAGGAATTATCTTGGTAATTTAATCTTAATTAAATTAATAAGATAATCAGAGATAATTTCTTAATAAATTCCTTGGGAATTAAATAAGAAATTACCTAGGTAGTATTCCAGTGGAATACAACCACTCACATATAAAAGAGAAAAGAAACTACGTAGGTCTTAACTCTTAGAATTTCCATCAGAAAGTTAAGAACTTTCTACAGAAGAGCTTCTCCCTCCATTGTTAAGAAAAAAAATGGTTTTTGCACTATGAAGAGTGAGGTTTCTGATCAGACCAAAATTATGCATTTTTTATGGTCATTTTCCTATGTTTTTTGAGTATTTTATGCTTGATTACGCCTTGTATTTGGTATATTTGTGTTTATAGGTGTTAAAGGGAAGAAAAGTGCAATATCACCAGTTTTGTGCCATTTTGGAGCCTTTTTGGATGATTATTTACACAAATATTTTCCAAGAACAATTTGGAGGAAGAATGGAGCCAATATGATCGTGAATGAAAAGCTTGAAGAGTCAATTTTATCATCATAAGATTGATTTTCGAGAGTTTGAAGCAAAGAAGTAAAGTTGAATTTCAAGGCAAGAAGACATGTCAAGAAGTGTCATATCACTGAAGTACATGGGTCGCGAGTCAAACCACATGGGGTGCCAAGCATACCACATGGGTGCCCAGCGCTAGTCGAGACATGCCACGAGCACCAGCATGGGCGCAGGAGACCTGGGGCCTGAGGCCAACGCCTTGGGCGCTCAGGCCTGCGACATGGGCGCCCAGGGGGAGTCGGGGCCAGCCATGCGCGCGCACCAGCAATCATTTCGCGTGTCTTCACCTTGAAGCCTCTTCACTTATTTCCAGATTTGGTGACCCTTCTGTATTTCGGCCATTACTTTTAATCCAGAACTTCGAATGATGCAAATGAGTAGGCGCTGGAAAGCTGACTTCAAGATTCTACAACTTTCGTGTTTTGGTCGAAGCCAGTTTTTCCGTTATCCTGGATGAAAATGCCCCTGAAGTTTCTGCAGACATGTTGGACCTTGAAAAGCCCATGAATCAAGCCCAAGATGATATGATAAACCCTAATTCGGTAATAAGGGATAGCCTAGACCTGGAGGACGACTTTGAACCCAATTTAAGGTGGTTTAATGAGCTTAAATTACTATCTTGCCCTAGGTTAAGTTAGCCCTAAGTCTCTAGTATAAATAGACACCTTTTCTCTCTAGAAAAGGGGAGTTGAAAAATTAGGTTGTGGATTGGAGCTAAGGAGCCGCCGGCCATACTCTAGGTTTTTCTATTCCTTTTTCTTTTGATGGCTACTCAATTCATTAGTAGCTAATCTTTTATTTCTCCAATGTAGAATCTTATTGATCTCTTGACATTTAATTTATGGGTAGACTTTTGTTCTTAATAATTTGATTTCCACTTGAATATGTTTCTTATCTCTATACTTCATTTTATGTATTTATATTTTGATGGATTTGGAGGCCTACTTATCTTGATAATATAAATGCTAAAGTTAGATTCAAGTAGCTTGAGTCAAGCTAAAATTGGTCCAAGTAACAATTGTAATTCTAGGAGTCCTAGGTTCAATGGGATATCAAACCTTGTTGAAATCTTTAGGCCGAGATAGAAATTGACGTAGGCAAGTTTGGTATTGATTTATCATGCATGTGGATTAATAAAACCTAATGCTTGTTATATGAAGGGCTGAAACCATAGATTATAACATTAGAGGTTAATTGTCAGCGAGATGCGGGTTAATCTTTTTAGTATGTTGGAATTAGCATTACGTCTGTTCCTATACCAATTATTCAAGTGGAGTTGTTTAAGATATTGGAGAGACTATTTTGTTCTAAGGAAAGTTGCAAACCTACGTCTTAGGATATATACTACTTTAGAATGATTTATGATGTTTAATTGATTGGCAATTAATATCAAATTCATGTTTTGTATCGATGATCCATGTTAATATTGTCAAGGGTGAAATAGATTCTATATTGGAGGCTTGTTTTACATAGTTGATTACTCAGTTTACTTTGCTCTTAATTTGTTTTGTTAGTTTAAATTTAGAATCACCATAACCTCTTCTTTCAAATTACTCTCTTTTTAACATAATTGATTAGTGAAGAAATTATCCTCTCTCCCTGTGGATTCGACCCCTACTTGCCCTAGCTAGTAGTTATTGGTTTGTGGGGAATTATCTTGTGATTTGATCAACGACCGATCAATTTCTGCTCATCCCTGTAGCAGAAGTCCACCACAAGTATCGAAGATCAAGAAACACTATAATCGACCCACCAAGATCCTGATTTGATTTCTTTCGCTTCCGCAAATTATTTGATTAAAATGATTAATTATTTTGATCCATGTTTTGAATGCTATGCTCCATATATCATGTTTTTTCTACAAATTAATTGAAATTATCAAAGGTAAGAAGTATTAAGAAATTAGCCTCTCATGGATTAAAGAGAATCGTGAGTGTCATAAGGAAAAGAAAACTTACAATAAACAGCAACCTTGGGCGGCTGCCACAAAGAGAAAACAGAAATAAAGAAAACTAGATAAAAAAACTACACACTTAAGGTTTCTAGAAAGTTGGGTATTTATAGGAGGCTACCTAGGGTTTAATTTAGAGTTAGAATCAACTTAAATTAACCCGAGGGTCGTGCTGAGCTGTTGAGCATGTTTCCAAGTTGGTTTAGGTCATTTAATTGGGCTGAAATAAGTGAAAAACACAATTAGGCCCAAAATTGTTACTGTCCGAAATCTTCAGAGACATTTTCGTCCATCCTAACGACAAAACTAGGACTTGAGCTTCAAAGCAAAGTTGTAGATCTCCGAGTTAGCTTTACGATGCACTTTCAATAATCTCATTTAGACATTGGAAACAAAAGAGCTGAATTTTCTCCCAAAGTCTTGCTGAAATCAGATTCAATTAGAGTAACTTCAAGAGGAAGACACAAGGGTTGTGCGCAAATTTGCTGGCCTGATAGTTCCTGGGCGCCGAGCTGACATGCCCAGGCACCCAGGTGGTTAGCCTATGCACCCAGGTCAACTGGCGTCTTATCAGCATATATTCTCTTCTTGACACATCAAAACTTGTTCTTGATCTTTTCACCTTGGAAACTTGTAGCAATCTTCTTCATGGCTTCCATAAGCATAAAAATCAGCTCCAAAGGTTCTTCAATCATGAGCATTGAATCTACAAGTCTTCCTTGAAAAATCCACTTAAATAATTGTGTCATATTTCAATCAAAATAGGTCCAAAAAGTGGCAAAATCATCATTTTTGCACTTTTCATCTCTTGAATACCTATGAACACAAATATAGACATTATAAGATATAATCAAATATAATTAAGCATAAAATATCCTAAAAACATAGGAAAATAATGATCAGACCAAAATTATGCATCTTTTTATGGTCATTTTCCTATGCTTTTTGGGTATTTTATGCTTGATTATGCCTTATATTTGGTATATTTGTGTTTATAGGTGCTAAAGTGAAGAAAAATGCAAAATCACCAATTTTGTATCTTTACGGAGCCTTTTTGGATGATTATTTACACAAATATTTTCCAAAGACAATTTGGATGAAGAATGGAGCCAATATGATCATGATTGAAGAGCTTGAAGAGTTAATTTTATCATCATAAAATTGATTTTCAAGAGTTTGAAGCAAAGAAGCAAAGTTGAATTTCAAGGCAAGAAGACATGTCAAATAGCGTTGAAGCACTGGAGCACATTGGGTGCGAGGCAAACCAGGTGGGGCGCCAAGCTTGCCGCATAGGCGCCCAGCGCCAGTCGAGCATGCCACCCAACCACACATGGGAGCAGGCGACCTGGGGTCTGAGGCCAACGCCCTGGGCGCACAAGCCATTGATATGGGCGCCCAGGGGGAGTCGGGACCAGCACATGCGCGCGCGTTAGACAGCCACCATGTCACTTCTTCTTGAAGCTTCTCCAATTGTTTCCAGATTTGGCGACCCTTCTGGATTTTGGCCATAACTTTTGATCCAGAGCTCCGTTTGAGGCAAATGAGTAGCCGTTGGAAAGATAACTCCAAGATCTACAACTTTCGTGTTTTGGTCGAAGCCCAGTTCGGACGTTTTCATGGACGAAAATGCCCCTGAAGTCAGCGGACAGAAACTGTCTTGGGCCTTTCGTGCGGGATGGATCAAATTAAGCACAATTCTTATTTGGATTAGCTTGAAGACTTGGAGAGCAGCCCATCACGTCCTTAGGGTTTGTTTTAGCCATCTAGAACTCTAAATTAAACCCTAGGCAGCCCCTATATATACCCTCTTATCCTAGAAACCCTAAGACACGGAGAACACTTTCTTTTCTCAACCCTAACTCTTGTTAGCTGCGATTTGGAGAGGAGGCAGCCGCCCATCTCTTAGCTTTGTAAGTCTCTCATGGATTGCAAGCAATCCATGAGTAGCTAAACCTTTTATACTTCTTTTCCTTAGGTATCTTTGATCAATGAATTTATGGTGAGCCTTTTGTTCTTAATAATTTGATGAATCTGTTTGAATACGTTTCTTATCTCTATACTTCATCCTATGTGTTCATGTTTTGATAGATTTGGGTGTACAACTTATCTTGATGAGTATGAATGTTATAGTTAGATACAAGTTGGCTTATGTTAAGTCAATGTTGGTTACAAGTGACAATTGAACTAGATGTTCTAGATTCATTGGGATATCAAATCTTGTTGAAATCTGTAGGCCGAGATGGAAATTGATGTAGGCGAGTTTGGTATTGATTTATCATGCATGTGGATAAGTAAAGCTTAATGCTTTTTTTATGAAGAGGGTAACACCTAGATTGGAACAATAGGAATTAATCATCAGCGAGATACGGGTATTTTCTTAGCATGATGGAATTATCATCACGTCTGTTCCTATACCAATTATTCAAATGGAGTTGTTTAAGATGTTAAGAGGATTACTTTGTTCTAATGAAAGTTGATGTCTACGTCTTAGGCTATATACCGATTTGGGATAATTTATGATTCTTAATTGATTGCAATTTAAGTCAAATTCTTGTTTAGTGTCTATGATCCATGATTCACTTTATCAAGATAGTTGCCTAAAGGAGAAGAAGTATGCTTTTAATCATTGTTTTTCTTAAACTCTTTTCTAAATCTTTAGTTTAGATTTCTTTTAATTGTTTTTTTGTTTATTAATCTATTTTGAAAAATCCTAAAAATCCCTTTTTGGTAAGCTTTTCTTGAGTTCGATTTGCCTTTAATTTGCTCCTACCTTCTCTGTGGATTCGACCCCTACTTGCCCTAGCTAGTAGTTATTGGTTTGTGGGGATTTATCTTGTGGTTTGTTCAACAACCGATCAAATAACCATAAAAATTGGGCATATTTTGGTATAATCAATAACCTGAACCTGAACTGACCTGAACTCAATTGACTAAAAGAATCAAACACCAAAACCTGCCGGAACCCAAGCCTGAAAAACCCAAACCCAAAAAAACTTGAATTCAATACTAAATTACTTTTTAAATTTTAGCTTTAATTAATTTTAATTGAATTGAATTTTCCTTAATTAATTTTTGTTTTATATCTCGCAAAAAAATTCCTTTTATTAATATCCGTAGCAAAACTGTCGCGTAGCAAGAAGCTATTCATAGCAACCGATTCTCCCCTTGTTCAGATGGTTAGATGGTTGCATTTGATCCTCAACACAGGGGTTTGAGCCTTGAGGACAGATAAGATAATCTCAGAAAAACCAAAAAAGTTTCATACCATATCTGTCCACAGCAACTTTTATCTGTAACAATAACTCTGTTTTTTAATAGTGAATGTAGGATAGAAATTGCAAGTTTGTTTTCCACTTGCCCTCTACATGGGTCCCAAGGTTTTTTATTCAATAAGTGCTTTAGTTATTTAGCAACTAAAGAGCTTTAGCTTTAGTTATTTTTTTGGCCAGAATAGAAGAAAGTTTTTTGTTTTTGTTTTTTTTTTAGTTTAACAGAAGAAAGCTTTAGTTTTAGTTTTAGTTTATTACATGTTAATATATTATATATTTATTATATATAGAATATATAATCAACCCCTCTAGGAGAAGCAATCCCAGGAGGTAAATTTCAAACACGTCTCATGAACTGTTCTGGTGACGTGGCATCATGCATGGGTAACTTATGACACCCATTTATTCTGTTGACACATTGTGGGTTGGGTGGGAATTGAGAATTGAGAAGATTTTACCCTCTTTCTCTTCCGCTCTCTTTTTTTCTCTCCCTAAATATCTCCCTTCTTGCTGCCTTCAATGATGGAAAAAGTTTGATTCCTTCTCCTCTTGCTTCATCAATCGTTTTCCCCTAAATTTATACGATTTTTCACCAATTATTTTGGTTATTGCTTCGGTTTTCCTTTAATTGCAATTTATTCCCTAAAACCCTAACAATCCTTCTTATCTATCACCTTCATTCTCTGATGATGATTCTTGAACGAGATTCGAATTCCTTGCTCAACAGTTTCATGACAGAAAGCTCCTTGCTTTCATCGATGGTTTTCTTGATTGATTCATTTCTTCACTCTATCATCCCATTCAAATTAAGTCTTATTCTTCTTCTTTCGTTTTTCTTTTATTTAATCTACATTGATTTCATCTTTTCAAGATACTGGTGTGGCTAGAAATTTTAGCGGCTTCAAGTTTTGGTGAGACCTTAATTTTTTTTTCTATTTTTGTTTATTGATAGAATTACACTGTATTTGTTAATGAAGTTTAGTTTACAAATTTTTCCCTTTTTCTTAAAGTGTGGAATTGCTTAATTTGATTTTTGTTTAGGGTTTTCTCAAGTAAACTAATTGAAACCTAAAGGTTCTTCTGCGTTTTTATTCCCTTCCTACTGTTCGGTTTAAGTTTCAGCCTATAAGTTGGTTTGCTTTATGGGTAGAAAGAGGAAGTTTGTTGAGTTCAAATTTCCTGAGCTCAAGAGGGTTAGGAAATCCATGAATTTGCCTGCTTTTCTTGTGGTCAGTCCATCATAATCTATGTTGAATCGTTTAGAAAGTCTGTGATGTTGGGTAAGGCGGTGCATGTGCATGATAGGTTTTCTTTCTCTGTTAGTTTAGTTCCAACTTCTGTCTTTGTGTCGAGCATTCACCTTGAGCAGACCAAGATCAATAGGTTTAATATAAAGGTCAAGAGGTCATCCGTGCTCTCAAATGATGGTTGTCAAGTTTTGTTGGTCCAGGAACAGATTGCCGTTGTTGTTGGAACTCCTGGTGGGCAGTGTATTGTTAGTGTGCCTTGAGTGGCGCTTGGTCAGGCCAGGCTTAGGAGGGCAGACAGAAAGTATAAGAGACTATGCTTTCTGTGTGGGAAGTCTGTTGCCTCATGTTTTGGTCATGCTTGATTAGTCGATCATCTCTTGATGATGTTTGTGGTTCTGTCCCTGTTGTTTGTGATTGTTCTATTCAGTTTGCTCTTGAATCTGGCATGGATTCTCCTGGCTGTGCAGGTGACCATTGTTTAATTGCTGAATCTTACTCTATGCCTCTTGGGCGCCATCATGATTAATCTTTTTTGTATGGTCTGTTGTTGATGTGTGATTGTTTTTTAGAACATAGTTTTGTGTGGATATTTGTTGTTTGTGTGTTCATTTTTTTCCTTTGTTGTTCCTTTAGTTCATTGTTGTCATATTTCTATGTTTTCTTTTACACATAAGAATAATTATGTGATACTAGGTTTTTTGATCCGCACTTCGCTGCGGGTTTTAAAAAGTTAACAAATGATTTGTATTAATAGATACTAAGCAAGAGAATTTGTATTTGAAATGGTCAACTTCATTTATCTAGATTTTTAGTATGATCTATAGATTTCATATATATTTCATATAATAACATAGCATACTTGAACAACTATGATTAAAGGTCAAACAAAAGGATTATACTTTAAACATCTAAATACTTGCAAAATAAAAGAAATAAGTTTAATAGATAATCTATTTAAATCTTCTCAGTAGCATTTTTTAGTGTGATTATTCCTAAATCAAATGGACTATAATTTAAATCAACAACCCCAAATTATAAAGTCCAAATTAAGGCCACAATTCCTAAATCAAATAGACTATAATTTAAATCAACAATAAGTAGAGATAGAACAAAACCATAATACACAACAAAACCAAGCAAAAATTAAGTGCGCTAAAACTAATTAAGCATGCCAAAAACTA
Source organism: Corchorus capsularis (assembly GCA_001974805.1). NCBI lineage: Eukaryota > Viridiplantae > Streptophyta > Magnoliopsida > Malvales > Malvaceae > Corchorus > Corchorus capsularis. The sequence continues at coordinate 87,230 of AWWV01012223.1, read as the reverse complement.
AACCGACCTAAAACACAACAATAATTTAGTTAAAAAATGAATTGATTTAGTTAAAAAAAATGAATTGAATGACAATATAATGACCCTATAAATTGTTACATAATTACAAAAATACCAAGGTGGGACCCAAAGTGATCATTTGATAAATAATTCCAATAAAAAACTGTTTGTTGATGAGATGAAACATAAAAATTTCCTCTTAAGCCTTTCATGAAGCTCGTCGATCAAATTTAGTATCGGGTCCTTCATGAAAGTCTTAGATCATGCAATAACCTTTTAACTGAACTTGAATAACTTTAATCGGCTATGTGGATCGAAAGTTATATGATATTAAATAGACCGGCAATCGAAACCACCAAATTTCAGAGACATTATTTAGAGTTGAAACATAGAATTGGATTGTGAGTCGTTAATGAAAGTTGTAGTCCTGTAGATCATGAAAATACCTTTTAATAGACATTTGAATCACCTTAAACAGACAAATATAACAAAAAATAGAAAAATAAAGCTGAAGCATTTAATCAATTAAGATAGAATTAATAAAGGACTAAGTAGTATGAAATGGAAAAGTATGAGGGTCAATTGATAAATAATCCAAATAAAAAATGTTTGTTGATGGAGATGAAACATAAAATTTCCTCTTGAGTACTTCATGAAACTCATCAATAAAATTCAACTTTTGGGTCCTTCATGAAAGTCATAGGTTATGCAATAACCTTTTAAACGACACTACAATAACTTCAATAGGATATAGGGATCAAAAATCATATAAAATTAAGTAGACCGGCAATCGAAACCACCAAATTTTGGAAGCATTTAATAGAGCTGAAACATAAAAATTAGTTTTTGATTCCTACATGAAAGTAGTAGATCATGAAATTACCTTTTAATGGACACTTGAATCACCTTAATCGGAAAAATAGAATAAAAATAAAACAATTAAAATCGATGCGTTAAATCGATTAAAGACAGAATAATTAAAGGATTAAATAGCATAAAGGAGAAAAGTATGGGGATCATTTGATAAATAATCTAAAAAAATTGGTTGTTGGTGGAGATTAGGACCCACAAAGGTTAACTTTCTTCCAAAGTTCCGAAAATACCCTTGGTTCTCAACCTCAATAACTAAAAAACCAACCATGAAATTAGCCAAAATCATGCTAAACCAAGAGAGAGAGACAAACCCCATACATAAAAGTTAAACCCTAACATGATCCAAAAAACATGTTAAACCCTAGGTGAGATCAAAAAATTATTGAAAACCATATTTACCTTGCCAATTTACATGGAACACCATATTTACCCTTGCAATCACATGAAATTACATCCAAACCAAGCTAAAAAGACCAAAAAACCATGCAAATAGTGCCCCAATTGAATGTAATGAGAGTCCCTATTGGTTTTTTGGTAATCTACACTTCAACTATTATTGTTTATTATATATTAAGTGATAGATTTCTTTGATTTTTTAAATCTTAAACTTCTCTTAAGATTTAAATCTGAAAATTTAAAACAAACTCCTATCAATGTCTAAACTTTGATTACTCACAAAAAGAAAGACTTATATGCAAGATTACGTGTAATGTCAGTGTGTGGCTATTTCCATTATGAACCTACATAGTCAATAACATGGAAAAAATGCTGATTATTGATCGGACCAAAATTATGCATCTTTTTATGGACATTTTCCTATGCTTTTTGGGTATTTTATGCTTGATTATGCCTTATATTTGGTATATTTGTGTTTATAAGTGTTAAAGTGAAGAAAAATGCAAAATCACCAATTTTGCATCTTTTTGGAGCCTTTTTGGATGATTATTCACACAAATATTTTCCAAGGACATTTTGGATGAAGAATAGAGCCAATATGATCGTGATTGAAGAACTTGAAAAGTCAATTTTATCTTCATAAGATTGATTTTCAAGAGTTTGAAGCAAATGAGCAAAGTTGAATTTCAAGGCAAGAAGATATGTCAAGAAGTGCCATAGCACTGGTGTACATGGGTCGCAAGGCAAACCACATGGGGCGCCAAGCATACCACATGGGCGCCCAGCGCTAGTCGAGACATACCACCAGCAACCACATGGGAGCAGGCGACCTGGGGCCTGAGAGCAACGCCCTGGGCGCACAAGCCATTTACATGGGCGCCTAGGGGGAGTCGGGGGTCAGACATGCGCGCGCCAAGCATGCCATCATGCGTGTCTTCACCTTGAAGCCTCTTCACATGTTTCCAGATTTGGCGACCTTTCTGTATTTTGGCCATAACTTTTGATCCAGAGTTCCGTTTGGGGCGTATGAGTAGCCGTTGGAAAGCTAACTCCAAGATCTACAACTTTCGTATTTTGAGTTCGAACGTTTTCATGAACGAAAATGCCCCTGAAGTCAGCGGACAGAAACTGTCTTGGGCCTGTTTTGCGGGATTGATCCAATTGAGCCCAAATTCTTATTTGGACTAGCTTGAAGACTTGGAGAGTAGCCCAGCACGTCCTTAGGGTTTGTTTAGCTCTAAATTAACCCTAAGCCACCCTCTATAAATACCCTCTTAAGTCTAAAACCCTAGACAAACCTAGAACAACTTACACATATTTTTAGGTTGTTGTCATTTTGGAGAGGAGGCAGTCGACGGCCTCTAACTTTTATACTTCTTTTCCTTAGGTACTTTTGATCAATGAATCTATGGTGAGACTTTTGTTCTTAATAATTTGAGTTTTTTCCGTTTGAATATGTTTCTTATCTCTATACTTCATCTTATGTGTTCATACTTTGATTGATTTGGTGTACAACATATCTTGAGATTTATGAATACTATAGTTAGATTCAAGTAGCTTGAGTCAAGCTAAAGTTGGTCCAAGTAACAATTGTAATTCTAGGAGTCCTAGGTTCAATGGGATATCAAACCTTGTTGAAATCTTTAGGCCGAGATGGAAATTGACGTAGGCAAGTTTGGTATTGATTTATCATGCATGTGGATTAATAAAACTTAATGCTTGTTTTATGAAGGGCTGAAACCATAGATTATAACATTAGAGGTTAATTGTCAGCGAGATGCAGGTTAATCTTATTAGCATGTTGGAATTAGCATTACGTCTGTTCCTATACCAATTATTCAAATGGAGTTGTTTAAGATATTAAGAGGATTACTTTGTTTCAATGAAAGTTGATGTCTACGTCTTAGGCTATACACCGATTTGGGGTAATTTATGATTCTTAATTGATTGCAATCTAAGCCAAATTTATGTTTAGTGTCTATGATCCATGATTCACTTGATCAAAGTAGTTACCTAAAGGAGAAGAAGTATGCTTTTTACTCATTGTTTTTCTTAAATTCTCTTTTAAATCTTTACTTTAAATTTCTTTTAATTGTTTTCTAGTTTAATTAATTTATTTTGAAAAATCCAAAAATATCTTTTCTAGGTTAGATTTTCTTTTGTAAGATTTAACTTTGATTCGTACCTTCCCTGTGGATTCGACCCCTACATGCCCTAGCTAAGTAGTTATTATCTATTTGTCATTGGTTTGTGGGGAATTATCTTGTGATTTGTTCAACGACCGGTCACAATTTTGGCGCCGTTGCCGGGGAAGCTTTACGTAATTGAAGGCAAATTATTACTTAAGAATTTCTTTCCTTTATCTTTTATATTTTTCGTTATTTTTCTTTTTAATTTTTAGTTTAGTTAATTTTTCCTTACTTTTTATTTTTCAAGTTACTTGTTATTGTTGGATTCTTTGTTTAAGTTCTTTCTAGGTATTGTATGCCAAATACAGGGAGTAGTGGTACCAAGGACTTAGAGTTCAATTTTTAGCCTGAACGTACACTCTTTGCACTAAGGAAGGAGAATTTGTTTCGAGAGCAAGGAGGAGATTCGTCAACACCAAGTTCTCAAGCTAGCTCTCCACGTTCCACCACTTCTTCTTCAAGTTTTGAATCACAATCCCTAAGAGAAAACATGGCCGAAGAAAACAACAACAATAGGACTTTGAGGGTACTTGTTGCCCCAAATGTGATTACACCGCGCTTAGCAATTCAATATCCAACCAATGAAGAAAATTTTGAGATCAAGTCTGGATTCATTCATTTATTGCCAAAATTTCATGGTATGTCTAGAGAAGATCCACATCGACATCTCACAGATTTTCAAATTGTTTGTTCATCCATGAAGATGCAAGGTATCTCTGAGGAGCAATTTAAACTTAGAACTTTTCATTTTACCCTTATGGATCGTGCAAAGGATTGGTTGTACTACATGCCTAGTGGTTCAATCACTTCTTGGACGAGCCTTAAGAAGTTGTTTTTGGAAAAATTCTTTCCTGTTCATAAAGCCTCAAGCATTCGAAAGGAGATAAGTGGAATTAAGCAATCCCAAGGCGAGACTATGCACGAGTTTTGGGAATGTTTCAAGAGGTTGTGCTTAAGTTGTCCAAATCATCAAATTCCTCAACAATTGCTTATTCAGTATTTCTGTGAAGGTTTACTCCCATTTGATAGATCTTCCATAGATTCTGCAAGTGGAGGGGCTTTCATCGACAAAACTCCCACCAATGCTTGGACTTTGATTGAGAACATGGCCGCCAACACACAACAATTTGGTACTTGAGAGAATTGTGCGCAAAGAGATGGAAACATTAGGAAGATTAATGAAGTCTCAACCCATTCCTCTACATTGGAGCGACGAATTGAAGAAACAAATCAACAAATTGCTTTACTCACTGACTTGGTAAAATCGAACTTATCAAGTGTGCAAAAGGTTTGTGGGATTTGTTCATTAGGACATCAAGCGGATAAGTGTCCTAGTTTGGTCGAAGATGATGTGGAAGAACTCAATGCTTTAGGAATGCAAGAGGGATTTCAAAGGAAACAAGAGCCATTTCCAAGAAGCTACAATTCTTATGGGAACCAAGGTCCTTACCAAGCAAGGCCGAACAACTATCAAAGGCAATCTTCACACTATTCTGAGGGAATGCAACAAATGAGAGAGACCGTGGAGATCATCAAGAAGCAATTAGGTCAATTGGCAAGTGATGTGAGCGAGCTCAAAGCACAAGGCCAAAACAAGATCCCATCTCAATCAAAAGTGCATCCTAAGGAAAATGTGAATGCTATTACCTTGAGAAGTGGAAAGGAGTTGGAAGAACCATATCCAGCAATGCCTACAATGGATGAAGGGACAAGCAAGAAAGAAGAAGAATTGCATGTGCTAGCGAAGGAAGTCAAGATTGAAGATGATGAACCCATTATTCTCGAATTTGTCAAGGATAATGGAGAAGTCAAAGAAACTTCTGTGGTCAAACCCAAATTGGATTCAAAGAAGGAACCTTTTCCAACCAAGTCAAGGAAATCAATGAAAGAAGATGAAGATCAAGATCAAGACATCTTGGATATTTTTCGAAAGGTCGAGGTCAACATCCCACTTCTTGATGCAATTCAACAAGTACCAAGGTTTGCAAAGCTTCTTAAGCAATTGTGTACAAACAAGAAAAGGTTGCAAGGTAAGTTGAATGTTGGAGCAACAGTTTCGGCTGTTTTGCAAAAACATTTACCACCAAAATGCAAGGATCCTGGTATGTTTTCAATTACTTGTTCAATTGGAAATACTATCATTGATAATGTTATGCTTGACTTAGGAGCATCTTTAAGTGTTATGCCTTATTCTTTCTATCAAACTTTAAATGTTGGGCCTTTAAAACAAACTGATGTTGTTCTTCAATTGGTCGATGGATCTTTGGTACATCCCAAGGGTGTGCTAGAGAATATTTTGATTAAGGTACAACATTTAATTTTTCCTATTGACATTTTTGTTATGGAAATGGAAGGAGAAATTACAAAGGATCAATGCCCTCTTTTATTAGGAAGGCCTTTCCTAAGGACTTCTCACACCAAAATCGATGTTTTTGATGGCTCATTAACGATGGAGTTTGATGGTGATGTAATTCATCCCAAACTTTCATCGAATTTATCTTTGAAAACTAATGATTTTGTTTGTGTAGTGAAAAAGTGGGTAAAGAAAGAGTTAGAAAGAACATCTTCAACCATGACAAGTGAGCAACTTTCAAAGGGGAGGCAAAGGATTACAAGCTTTCGACAACGCAAAGATGAGAATTTCCACCTAGCTTGGGAGAGATTCAAGAAACTTTGTGCCGATTGCCCTCAACATGGCATTTCACAACAAGTTTTGATCGAGTGCTTCTATCAAGGATTAGAAGTCGATGATCAACTTCTTGTTGATAGCATCAACAACATACCCTTGTGTGATCGTACTGTGAAGGATGCATATGAAGCATTGGAAGCTTTGACTCAAGCAATTGCACCTCCAAGTTGGATCAAGAAGAAAAACAAAGAGAAGCTTGGAAAAAGAGGCAAAATTTCCAACATGCGTGAAGATATCAACAAGGAATTGAAGGAAGCTCAAGAGAAGTTACTCAAAATTGATGGAGCTATAGTTGAACTTTTCAAAGCAATCCATGAGTAGCTAAACTTTTATACTTCTTTTCCTTAGGTACTTTTGATCAATGAATCTATGGTGAAACTTTTGTTCTTAATAATTTGAGTTTTTTCCGTTTGAATATGTTTCTTATCTCTATACTTCTCTTATGTGTTCATACTTTGATTGATTTGGTGTACAAGATATCTTGAGATTTATGAATGCTATAGTTAGATTCAAGTAGCTTGAGTCAAGCTAAAGTTGGTCCAAGTAACAATTGTAATTCTAGGAGTCCTAGGTTCAATGGGATATCAAACCTTGTTGAAATCTTTAGGCCGAGATGGAAATTGACGTAGGCAAGTTTGGTATTGATTTATCATGCATGTGGATTAATAAAACTTAATGCTTGTTTTATGAAGGGCTGAAACCATATATTATAACATTAGAGGTTAATTGTCAGCGAGATGCAGGTTAATCTTATTAGCATGTTGGAATTAGCATTACGTCTGTTCCTATACCAATTATTCAAATGGAGTTGTTTAAGATATTAAGAGGATTACTTTGTTTCAATGAAAGTTGATGTCTACGTCTTAGGCTATACACCGATTTGGGGTAATTTATGATTCTTAATTGATTGCAATCTAAGCCAAATTTATGTTTAGTGTCTATGATCCATTATTCACTTGATCAAAGTAGTTACCTAAAGGAGAAGAAGTATGCTTTTTACTCATTGTTTTTCTTAAATTCTCTTTTAAATCTTTACTTTAAATTTCTTTTAATTGTTTTCTAGTTTAATTAATCTATTTTGAAAAATCCAAAAATATCTTTTCTAGGTTAGATTTTCTTTTGTAAGATTTAACTTTGATTCGTACCTTCCCTGTGGATTGGACCCCTACTTGCCCTAGCTAAGTAGTTATTATCTATTTGTTATTGGTTTGTGGGGAATTATCTTGTGATTTGTTCAACGACCGGTAAATTATGTTAGGTAGGGGAGAGCATCGGTCGGTTTCGGTAGGGAAATACCGGCATATAACCAACTGTTACAATTTTGTTACCGATTACCAACCACCATGCTTAGAAACCGCCTTCCACCGATCGTCGTCAGTTATGATCGGTAATGGTCGGTTAATCGGATTTTAGACATTTTGTAATAAATGAAAATTAACCAAAGAGAGGCAAAAAATCAATATCTATACTTCATTTAGTTACAATCCAACAAAATATATTTCAAAGGCTTACAAAACATTAAGCTAAGTACTAAGTAGGTGACCCTTTACATTGCTTTACACATAATAGAAGGATATATAGTTTAAAGGATATACCAAATTAGTTATCAACAAAAAGAATGTGCCAATCAACAAGAAGAATGGCTAAACATTAATCATTTAAGCAAAGTAGTAAGTAGTTAAACCTTTACACTGCTTTACATGCATGATAGCAGAATATAGTTTAAAGTATATACCAAATTAGTTATCAACAAAAAGAATGTGCCATCAAGAAAAAGAATGGCTATTAACAGCCTATAAGCTCCAACCAATCCATCCAATCAGCAAAAGTTAACATCAACAAAAAAAAGCAGCAGCAAGCAATCCAAATTCCAAGTAGCAATGCCCCAATCCATTATCCATTCCAGCAGCAAAATTGACCAGCAAGCAGAAAAGAAAACAAGTTAAAGTAGAACTTACAGGCAAAAAGATTAAAAATATTAAAGTTCATGTAAGGGTTACATATGCATACCATACTCAGAACTTAACAGTTACCACTGCCCAATGTCCAAGTTTGAAGCTTCTTAAACTGTCAATATTTGCATCTAGAGAAATGTGTTTCAGATCTAAGCAAACAAGTCAAAAGGTTTAAAGTTAGTAACATAGGCAGCAAATCAGAACACAAAATTTAAATAACAAAATTGCAAAAATGCAAATTTTAAGATTGGATATATACCTAGACCCAGTTTATCTATTCTTTTTGCTCTTCAGTCTCAGATGTTGGGTCATACTCTTTGGATACTTTCAGCCAATCTTGAGCACATATTAGTGCTTAAACAAGCTTCGGAGTGAGATTGCTTCTATAGGGATCGAGCACTCTACCACTAGTGCTAAAAGCAGACTCACTTGTGTCGCAACGTGCGGGTCCGGGGTCCGAACCCTGCCGTTAACGACTTGAAAAGGGAGTCGCCACTAATCAATTTTTATAGGTGTGATTAGTCACCTGATTGACCTAGTTAGCTTAATAAGGTCCAAGGCCTGGCGAAGGACCCACTAAACCTATAGGTCTGGTCTTGTTACCAAAATCTAAGTCCCGGAGTCGATTACGTTTGGGGAAGGGTTAGCACCCCCCAAACGCCCGTCAAGCGACGGTACCTCTAATCTAATCAAGATCTAATATGGGTCTTAAATAAAGGTTGCTTTTAATCCTTAATCCTATATTTTTTTGTCTTTTCTTTGTTTCATGAGAATTGAAACCTTTTATTTGAATGCTTAATCTTAAACTTTTTGTGTTTTCTTAAGTCTTAAAACCTTTTATTTTCTTGAATGCAAGAAACATGGCTAAACTGACCCTTTGCCCGAAAGGGTATTTTGGGAAATATGATCTAAGTGCAGGAATGTGAAGAAACTGACCCTTAGTCTGAAAGGGTATTTTGGGAATACTAAACTTAAATGTAGGAATGTGACGAAACTGACCCTTTGTCTGAAAGGGTATTTTGGGAATGCTAAACTTAAATGCAAGAAGGTGACAAAACCAACCCTTTGTCCGAAAGGGTATTTTTGGGAATCGAAAGTACTTAACTTAAATGCGGGAATGTGACAAAATTAGCCCTTTGTCTAAAAGGGCATTTTGAGAAAAAGCGAGTAAAAATCAACGCCTTCCGTTCGGGAAGGGCGTTTTAGAAAGAGCAAGTAAAAAGAAGTGCATTCCGTCAGGGAAGGGTGTTTTGGGAAAAAGCAAGTAAAAAAGTGCCTTCCGTCCGGGAAGGGTATTTGGGAAAAAGCAAGTAAAAATAGGAGCCTTCCGATCGGGAAGGGCGTTTTGGGAAAAATAAGTGCCTTCCATCTGGGAAGGGCGTTTTGGGAAAAGTTAGTAAAAATAAACGCCTTCCATCCGGGAAGGGCGTTTTGGGAAAAAGCAAGTAAAAATTAGTGTCTTCCGTCCTGGAAGGGAGTTTTAGGACATGTAAATAAAAAACAAAATTAAGAAAATTAGCTTTTGTCTTTGATTTTTTTGAATTATCATTTATTTGGGGCGAACTCTCATTTTTTAGTTTTAATTTTCCCTATTTTTTATGATTTTGGGCTAAATCTATTTATTAAAATCGAATAACTAATATAAGTGCATGAAATGCAAATGATGCATGATCTGATCATTTTTAATTGACTGGTAAAGGGTCATTTACTCGAATAACTCACAGGGGCCCTTCTCAAGCACTATGGGGGTATCCGCAAAAGTATTTGATCTCGAAGTGGGCCCTGGGAGGTCGTGCCCGAGCACAGTTACCCAAGATCCACCCGTCCTAGTTAAAAATGGCTTTTACCAACCTTAGTTATTTTGTGGCATGGAGTGCAATATAAATATATGCAAATGATTTCCTAAATTAATTTAAATTAATCTAATTTTGCAAATTAAACTCCTTTAGAAATTAATGAAAGCTAAATTAGACCAATTATTCGAAAATGACTTGAATTTAATTCTGATAGGTACTAAATCCAAGGAAGTCTAAACTATCTGTACTCGATGGCATCAAAACCTGAATGACAGGACTTAATTGAACGAAATCAGGAATCAAATTGAAACAAAGGTAGAAGGCATACCTGAAATTGGAGACTTTCTTCGACCTTATTGATAGGCCCTTGATATGGTGCTAGAGGGGGGGTGAATAGCAATTTTAAACAATTTATGGAAACTACAACAACTTTGGTAGAAATCAGTTAAAGGTAGATGAAAGATAAATGAAGTATGAAGGTAGAAAATGGAGAATAATGAACAATAATGTAAAAGGAAGGTTTAGAGAAAGAAAGTGCTCACAATTTATAGAGGTTCGGTGTTTAAATACCTACATCCTCTACCTTGATCTCCCCAATCAAGGATTTTCACCAAATCTTCACTAAACCGGTGAAATTGTAGCTTCCACCAAGCCTTTTACGAATTGAGCTCTCCCTAAGCTCCAAGTCTTCAAATCAAGTTGAACCCAACTTAATCTACCCAAGAAAAGATTAATGAGAAGTACAATGATCTCCCAAAGATCCCAAGTACAAAGATTTAGCACAAATTAATTCCCTTACAAGTGTAGTAAATGAAGAACAAAGAGAAAATGATGATTTTAGCTTCAATAGATGATGAACAATGAATTTCTCACTCTTAGGAGACTTCAAATGACATTTATGATGTGTATTTATAGCCTCTCACATGTTTCTAGCCGTTGGAGACAAAATCTAGCCGTTTGGAGCATTTTCCAACAATTTCAAACTAGCTGTCTTTTTGTCTTGTAGTGAGACTGACGCTGTCAGAAAAGTATTAATCGATGAAAACTCAAGTTTTAATTCCAGTATTAATCGACTAAAACTCCAAGTCTCCACTTTTAAAAAAAGTGGCAGTGTTGACAAGCGAATCTGGAGGCAGTATTAATCGATGAAAACTCCAGTTTTAGTTTTAGTATTAATCGACTAAAACTCTTAGTCTTCACTTTGAAAAAGTGGCAGTGTTGACATCGAACCCGGAGCCAGTATTAATTGATGAATACTTAAGTTTCATATTTCAACATTCATCGATTAAAACTTTCTTTAATTCCAATCTTTGAGCACTTAATCTCCTTTCGAATTTCTTCAAGATTTTCTTTCTCAACACTTCTCCAAAGATTATTTGTGCTCCAATTTTAGATAAAGAGATATTCTTTGAAGCCTACACACTTAATTAGACTTAATTAAATATCAAGGGAGGAATGTTTTGTGATCATCAAAAATTACATGGAGTCAACAATTTCCCCTTTTTTGATGATGACAAAACACCCCTTGCAATAAAGGGTGTTAAGTCTAAAACCATTTTACTATATACAATTAAAGTGTATAAGATATGCATAAAACTTTAACCTATGGAAAGCTCCCCCTAAAATCATGCATATTAAAAAAAAATTTGCAAGAGCTCCCCCTAAATATATGCTACCCTACCTGCAAAAGTTTCAGCCCTATATTCCAACTATATATATAAAACAATATATATCAATAAAGCTTCAAGCATACTATTCATCAAATGCAATAGACTACTAGTACTAATAGCATGTAGATAATATAAATAGCCAATGTTTTGGCAAATTACAATCCATATACAAATTAATTTCCATGAGCATCAAAGTTTGCTCAAATTACATTAGTTCTAATCATAATAGCCCAAATATTTTCAAAAAGAATAAAGATTTTCAAGTTAGCTTTCCTAAATCCGACACTCCCCTACACAACTTCTTCTCCCCCTTTTTGACATCATCAAAAAGAAGACAAAAGAGTAAAAAAAATAGGGAATGTATTAAGCTAAGGCAGCATTTTGCAAAACATTTTAAGCACACACAAATAGATGCTGCAAAAATAGTTAGGCTAAGGTCAAAAGAAGTTTGGAACATAAAAACACAAGATCATGTTTTCTTGCACTACGCAAAAATTGGCCAATAGTGGTGTAAATATTGCGGCGTTTCAACCAAACGCCGCTACCCAAAGAAGCAAAAATACGATTCCGGCGTTGTTCTATAAGAAACACCGCTATATGGAACAATTACCGGCGTTTATAACACAAAAATGGCGTTATGTAAATAATTAAGCGTGTAACCTGGTTTCCCTCCTTTTATTTCCGCACGAACGCAATAGCCTAAGCACTATCCCTGCGTTTTTTCATATCCAACGCCGCTAAATATATAAAGCCACGGCATTTGTATTAGTAAAACGCCGCCACTGTAAAAATTAAGAGCCTAGTTTTGTTTCCCTCCTTTTTTCCTTTCGCGAAATTGGATAATAGGCTGAAAAATACCTATGACGGCGTTTGTTGTTAAGAAACGCCGCCATTGTTCCCTATAACGGCGTTCACGTCATAAAAACGCCGTTATAGAAAAATAGGTGCGTACGTTTTCTGATTTCCCTCTATTTTTCAACGAAAATTTTGAAAATTAGGCTGAAAATTAACTATGGCAGCGTTTGTTTTGGAAAACGCCTTAATAGTTGTAGTGTGGCGGCGTTTCAAACTAATAAACGCCGCCATATATAGGTCTAAAAGAAAGAAAGAGAACAGCCCCCGACCCCGACCCTCTTGTTCTAGAGACAGACAACCTCTAAGTCTGAAAGAAGAAAAAGAATACCCCTCTTCTCATTTGCTCAAAACCATAAAAAATCCCCAATATAGTTATGCTCCCAAATCGATAGATGACTTAAATTTCTATCCAATTTCTTCGTTCACCCAGTTTTCCGACCGAAAAATCTCAAAACCCATTGAAATTGTGAAATTCCCTTAAAAATCTCGGTGAACGGTTGTTTGGGTCGGTACACTCTGGTTTTGAAGCAGCAAAACCCTAAGTTTCCACTTCTTTTCATCCTTATGTTTTCTTCTTTTTCCTTCTTTACTTTGCTATACGGAAGCTGTTTCTTCCTCCATCTAATAATTTCAATTTTTCTCTTGAAATTTGAATTGTGAATTGGGCAATTAGGTTTTCATTCTAATGCAAAAACAACGCGATTGCAATCCTTGCTGTTGAGAAAGAGTAGCGTAACCTTCATCTTCCTATTATTGTCGGTACTATGTCTTTTTTCTTTTCTCTTTGATTCATGTTATTGTTGGCTTTCAATTTCATTGAGATTCTTATTGGTTTGATTTAGCTTCTTTTTTTTTGTTTATTCATTTTTTATTTAGTATAATGCTTAATGTTACAGGAGCAAGGTGATTTGAAGCTTCGAGTGCGAACTTTGGAGTCTGAAAGGGTTTTCAACGTGTTGCTGCTGTTTAGAAGGCAGTAGGGAGTGTCTGGTTAACAGCTGGAAGCTTGATCAAGAAATCAGGTTACTCCTCTTTCTTTCGCTGCAATTTTTACAGTAAAAATATTTACTTATAGTACACTTATAGTTATATAATGTAAATGGCTATAAGTTTTTATAATTAATATCTTAATTTTGATCCTTTTGGGTTCTGAAACAGTGGGTTTTCAAAAGCAAGAATTCCTTTTGGTGTCTAGCTAGTGCATGGTTTAAGATTTCAAGGTCCAAACTAGTTAACTTGATCAGGTACACTTCTACTGCTTAGAAAAGAAACTCTCTAATTGAAGTCTTTATGAAACTCTCTTATCATGTTTAAATTTTCTTTGTCCAGGTAGGAGAAATAAACACTACAAGGAAGGGAAAATTTGTTGTTGAACTCATTCGCTATGTGGTTAGTTCACAAACTCCATATATCCTTCAATATATATAAACCTTGCTGCATATAACCTTAATTAATATAAGCTCCTTTAGGTTTCAATGGGACTAATAGAATAGTATGATATTCCCCGTTTGTGCAGCTGGCTGAATATGGTAAATTCTATTACTTCAAATGTGTTTAGTGTAGTAAATTTCCCACCAACTGCCTATATATCTTACAGCTTTGGATCTTGACTGCATTCTGTTCCGGCTAAGGCCTAAGGCTCTTGACCTTTTCTCGTTTAAAGTGGAGATATTCTAGATAAATTTTGTACTAAAGTCATGCTTGTGTTTCTTTGTTGACTTTGTTTCTTTAGTCTACTGCAACTTTCCTTTTCCAAGCCATATTTTATGTTCTTTTCTTTGATGGAAAATGAAGAGTTTTAATAATCTTTAATACTATAATCCTTTTATAATTTCTTCTTGCAAGATTTGAGTAATGATCACTGCATGTCTAGTCTCCAAAATGGTTTTTTCATTGATTTTGTTTTAATCGTGGACTTGTTGACAAGATATATGGAATGGGTATTTATTGTTTTCATCATTAATGGAGGACAGGACTGGCCTTTTTATTTATTTATTTATTCATAATTTGATCTGATTCCAGAGCTGGATGTTTTTAATAAGATGGTAGCATGTAAATTGTCATAATTTACATACAGTTACTAAAAATGTCAACATTTGCTTTTATAGATCTTGGAGTGATTCCTTGATGTGACCATAAAGAAGTCTGTGGAGGTTTAGAAATCAAATTTTCATAAACAAACTTAAAATATAAGTCCTTGCTTGTGGAATTCTGTTGTAATCTTATGCCTTTTTCTTTCATTTATTTTCATTATCCAATTGCAAGGTGTTTGTTCTGGAATGGGGGTTGAAAATCTCAGTGCATTATAATATTTGCAATTGCATTGTGGTTTCCTTTCCATAGGTCACAACACTAAATCTTGAAATAGTCAGAGCACTGGCCAGAGGTATTTTTCTTGCTTTTTGTCTCCTCTGTATGTTATGCAAATTTATTTGTTTCTGATTATAATGAAATCTAACAAATGTTGCAGACAAGATTAATAACTATGCTAGATTTCTTTCTGTTGCATGTTGCTTCTTAGAGTTAAGCTTAACAATTTTAATCCCTCTAATTTGCTCATAATGTCTTATAAAACCTTAAAGTTATCATTTGTGATCATGCATCTTCAGTTGAATCCAATGATATTTAAAATCGAGATATGACAATTGACAGGACAAAAAAGCTTCAAAGATTTAGTCTAAAGATACTATTAATCATCAATTCATGTTAAGTTGTTTAGCAACTTCAGAGACCAAGCTTTAGAGATTTGTTTTCTGCACCTTAACACAATTGGGACCTGCTTTGCCAATCCTGTCATTGAAAAATAGCATATCTGTGTTTTTAGACTCATTTTTCTGCATTTTGTTCCTCTGAAGCTGCAACATGTCAGACCCATATGTTTCTTCAGGTAGTTTCTCCTGATTTGTTAGGAGTGGCCAAAGCGATTGGCTCGGGCTTTGTCCCTGTAAGTTTCTTTCAACACTCTAGAGTTTGTCAGAAGTGTGTTGTAACAATGGTTTAAGATCACAGGTTCCATTATGCCTTGGTGTAATGTCTATGGGATTCACTTGTTTCAAGTAAATAGTATTTGCTAATGAATGCTACTGAATCAAATTGTTTACGAATTGCCTGTTGAACATCCTCTGACTGAGAGCAGACCACTACATTTGAAGCACAAGGTTAAATTTTTTTGTCTATTTAGTTATAGTCGAGATCATACACTTGTCTTTTGGCTGTATAAAAAGTTTAGGTGAGGGGAGTATCATACAATTGTTGGTTGGATGTAAAACATTATTAAAATAATAAATATAATTTTTTTATATTATGTCTACATAAATATGTTTCATGGATATTATAATTTTTTTTAAAGAAACAAATTCAATAGGGGCGTTTTAGTTGGCAAAGCGCCCCTATATTGCGGCGTTTTCTATCCCAAACGCCCCTATATCCCGGCGTTTTCTCTGCATCAAACGCCCCTATTTGCTGGCGTTTTAAAGAAACAAACACCCATATATCCCGGCGTTTATCTTTACAAACGCCGGCATAGGTCAATTTCATTTGCGGATACGAATTTGTATCAGGGCATTTGTTAAACGCCGTATTAGCGCTTTCAAACGCATCGGCGTTGATTTAGAAAAACGCCGTTACATATTAGGACGGCCATTTTAACGACATTTGGGGCGGCGTTTCAAGCAAACGCCGGGATAGTGTATAGCGGCGTTTATAAACGCAGTTATTTTGCTGTTTTGTTGTAGTGTTGCTTGAGGTGGGATTTATCTTTTTGGTTCGTTGGTGTGGTTTGGTGACTTTGGTTTTGGTTTTAGCAGTGGAGTGTGCCATAGATCTCAAGCTTGCAGCCGCGTCCTCCTCATCAATTTCTTCAATGCGATTTCCAGCAGTGGGAGGAGTGTAAACCACTAATGCACGATCTTTCCCAGCAACTTCTACATGTCCATCAGCATGTTCTGTTTCACCAGCTGCTTCTTCACCATTCTCATTGTTTTCAGCTTCTTTTCCCTTGACTATCTTTTTCAAAACAATAACTTCTTCCTCAACTACTTCAAGCCTCTTGGTCAGTGTTTGCATAGTCTCCTCAAGCATGTTAATCCACATATCAGCATCATTTTCCCTTGCTTCTTTTCCATTTTTCTTCTTCCAAGTAGGTCCACCTGGTGCATAGTGCATTCTTTTTAAGCTGGTAGTGTCAAGAGGGACTACCTTGACAAACTTGCAAGAGTCTTTGTATCTCCCATTCCATAATCCTTTTTCCTCAAACAGCGCAATTATGATGTTTCCGTAGGCAGGAGGGTGCTTGGTGCTGTCAGCATTCTTAGCAATTAATTTCATCTTTGCAATGATGTACTTGGCCGTATTGAACTTCTGGCCAGTCATAGCAAGATGCATGATCCAAATATCCTTGTGAGTAACAGAACTCACACTGCTATTCCGACAGTCAATGATGTTTCCTACAACCATGTGCAGAAATCGTATTTCTGCATCTCTTAGATAAGCAACTGGGGAAACAGACTTGAGAGCTTTATCAGACATATTTGCCCAAGCACTTCTCAAATTAAATCTGAGGGTTTATGATAAGCTCCTTCTTTCCATTCAATATTTAAAAAATCACCAAGATCTTTAGGCATCAAAGTATATTCTTTCCCAGCAATAAAGCAACATAAACTTTCACCATCTTGATATCTTTTCTTGCTAAAACCTAAGATACTCGAGTAAAAGTCTCTAACCAATTCCGTAATGACCTTATTCTTTTTTAATTCTACAATCTCTTTCCATTTTATGTCTTTAATCCATCAAACTAGTTCACCATCAAAATCATATCCAATAAAATCATCCCAGTTAATATATCTACCCCAAGTTATCTTAGAGCAATCAAACTTCTCAGCAGCATTTTTATGATCAGTATTTTTGTAAATCAGGTTTTGATTACCTGAGTTGGCCGTATCCTTTTCAGTGGCAGTTTCTTTGTCGGCCTGTGTTTCTGGCATTTCTTCTTCGACTGTTCCTTCAATTTCTGGGTCCTCTTCAGCCATATACTTGGCTTCCTCAATTCGTAGAGCTGCTCTCTTTTCTCGATATAGTTCTCTTCTCCTTTCTTTCTGATGTGGGAAGACAATATTTTGAACGTGTGGCTGTCTAGGATTCGGTATGTACTTCGGCTTCTGCGCCTCATTTGCAGTCTTCTTATTCTTTGCACTTACTTATTTCTTTTCTATTTTCTTTCTCGGATCGAGCATTCCTTTGTTGGCTACTTACTTCATTTTTTGTGACAGGTCGTGGTTCAGTCTGCTTCGCCGTTGCTTTCTTTTCATTAATCGGAGCCATTGTTTCCGGTGAACCAAGGTTTTCGGTTGAAGTGAGGTTTTTGGTCTAGGGTTTCGATTGGGAACAGGGATTTTGGTCGATTAGGCTTGGGTTTCAAATGGGTGAAGGATTGCAGAAAGAATTAAGCAAGGAATCAAAGATTTTAGACAAGAAATAAATCTGAAATTTTGAGAGGAAAAACGAGTTCGAGAAGGAGAAAGAAAAGTGCGCCGCTGGAGAGAGAAACTAAAAGATGGTTTTGAGATTAGGTTTAAGAAAGAGCGCTGACTTTAGTTTGATTAATTAAAAGAAATTTTGAATTTCAAAGCCATATTCAACGCGTTTTGGTGAAAAGGAAATTTTGAAATTTTCACAATCAAACAAGAGACAAAATTAAGCACGTGTTAAAATTTGTATATAGTAAACGGTGTGCAAAAAAAATTGATTGTTTTGGGCTCTTATGAATATAAGGCCTAAACACTTATAGTCTTTACACCCAAAAAAAAAAACTTTTAGTCCAAAGAGAATCTTAAAAATGCCTTAAAGAGAGAAAATCTATTTTAATTTAAAAATAAGGCTATTAATCAAGAACTAATAAATTTAGCATACTTATTTGATCATGTAAATGACAAATTAAGCACAATAAGGTTATTCACATAATAAATCAAAGAATTTATCTATATAGAACACAAAAATTATGGAGTCAATCAATGATAGGCAATTTAAATTTCATGACTACATATCATACCAAGTTCTCTCCTAATTTTGCAATATTGGTCCTCATGCAAAGGTTTAGTGAAAATATCCGTTAATTGATGCAAAGTATCAACAAAATCAACTTTAATATCACCTTTAAGCACATGATCTCTTATGAAATGATGCCTTATTTCTATGTGTTTAGTTCTAGAGTGTTGAACCGGATTTTTGGATATATTAATGGCACTTGTATTATCACAATATATAGGCACTTGATTCATAGGTATGCCAAAATCATTAAGCTGTTGCCTAATCCATAAAATTTGTGCACAACAACTACCAAGAGAAATATATTCGGCCTCGGCGGTTGAGAGTGCAACGAAATTTTGTTTCTTACAAGACCAAGATACAAGCATGTTACCTAGGATTTGACATGTGCCACTAGTGCTCTTCCTATCAACTTTGCTACCGGCAAAATCCGAATCGGAATAACCAAAGAGATCAAAAGAAGACCCTCTAGGATACCACAAGCCTAAAGTTTCAGTATTTAAAAGGTATCTAAAGATTCTTTTAATAGCGGTCAAATGTGATTCCTTAGGACATGATTGAAATCTAGCATAAAGGCATACACTTAGCATAATATCCGGTCTACTTGCGGTTAAATAAAGAAGTGAACCAATCATATCTATACAGAGCTTTTGATCCACATCTTTGCCTTTTCATCTTTATCAAGCTTTGTTAAGGGGCTCATTGGAGTTCCAATTCCCTTCATGCTTAGCATTCCAAACCTCTTAAGCATGTCCTTGATGTACTTAGCTTGCTTGATTTGTAGACCAAGGAAGAAGTTCAACTCTCCCATCATGCTCATTTCAAATTCACCTTGCATTTCCTTAGCAAAATTCTCACACAACTTTTCATTAGTAGCACCAAATATAATATCATCAACATATATTTGCACAATAAGATGATCATGCTTGCTCTTTTTAATAAAAAGTGTAGTGTCAACACTCCCCCTTATAAAACCTTTTTCAAGTAAGAATTTTGAAAGCCTTTCATACCAAGCTCTAGGAGCTTGTTTTAAACCATATAAAGCTTTATGCAATTTATAAACATGATCAAATTTTTCATAATCCTCAAAACCGGGAGGTTGTTCAACATACACTTCTTCTTGAATATGACCATTCAAAAATGCACTCTTAACATCCATTTGAAATAATTTAAAGTTCATGAAACATGCATATGCAAGCAATAGTCTAATAGCTTCTAATCTAGCTACGGGTGCAAAGGTTTCGTCAAAATCAATACCTTCCTCTTGATTGTAACCTTGAGCAACTAACCTTGCCTTATTTCTTACCACATTTCCCAACTCATCCATTTTGTTTCTAAACACCCACTTGGTGCCAATAATTGGATGGTTGGTTGGCCTTGGAACCAAAGTTCAAACTTTGTTCCTTTCAAATTGGCTTAGTTCTTCTTGCATAGCCATCATCCAACTCTCTTCCTTCTCGGCTTCCTCAAAGTTCTTTGGCTTCACTTGTGATATGAAGGCAACATATTCACAAGTTTCTCTCATTTTGCTTCTTGTCACTAACATCTTTGAGGGATCACCAATGATAAGCTCCTTTGGATGACTTTTAGCATGTTTCCATGCCTTTGGTAGATCAAGATGTTGCTCTTCAACTCTTTGTAAACTTTCAAGAGGTGGCTCTTCATGAGATGTTTGCTCATTTTCATTTCTTTTGGAACTTGTTTCTCCTTTGTCTTTCTCTTCCAAGGTCACTTTCTTCATTCTTGAGTCTATTTCACCTACATCATCATCATCACTATGCACTACCTTTCTCTGTGCATTGTTAGATTCATCAAAAATAACATGTATAGGCTCTTCAATCACTAAAGTTATTTTATTAAATACTCTATATGCTTTAGAATGAGAGGAATAACCCATAAAAATAGCTTCATCTCTCTTAGCATCAAATTTTCCTATGGAGTGTTTTCCATTATTTAAAACAAAGCATTTGCAACCAAAGCTCCTTAAATAAGAAATATTTGGTTTTCTTCCTTTGTAAAGCTCATATGGTGTTTTAGAAAGTATGGGTCTTATGGAAACTCTATTTAAAATATAGCAAGAAGTATTAGTGGCTACCACCCAAAAATATTTTGGCAAATTATTTTCACAAATCATAGTTCTTGCCATGTCTTTTAAAGTTCTATTTTTTCGTTCAACAACTCCATTTTGTTGGGGGGTTCTAGGAGCCGAAAAATTATGGTCAAAACCATTTTCATTGCAAAACATTTCAAAATCATTACTTTCAAATTCTCCTCCATGATCACTTCTAATGCTAACAATGGAAACTCCCTTTTCTTTTTGCACTAACTTGCAATGATTAATAAAGGTATGCAATGCATCACTCTTGGAAGAAAGAAAATACACCCATGTATATCTAGAATAGTCATCAACAATAACAAAGCCATATGACTTCCCACCGAGACTAATAGTATCAATGGGTCCAAATAAGTCCATATGCAATAGTTCCAATGGCCTAGAAGTTGTAACCACATTTTTAGATTTAAAAGAACTTCTAGTTTGTTTTCCAAATTGGCATGCCTCACATACCTGGTCATTTTTTAAGGAAAGTTTTGGAAGACCAATAACCCAGTCTTTTCTTAATAGTTTAGAAATAGTGCTCATGCTAGCATGTCCAAGTCTTCTATGCCATAGTTTACTATCACACATTTCATTGGCCATTAAACATGTTTCATCCAAATCATTTTCAATATCATCAAGAAAAATAGCATAAACATTTTCAAACCTTTTGCCAATGAATATAACTTTGTTAGTATCAATGTTCATCACAAAGCATACATGAGAATCAAAGCAAACTCTATAACCTATGTCACACAATTGACTAATGCTCAATAAATTATGCTTCAATCCTTTAAGAAATAAAACATGCTTGATATAGGCTTTAGAGGTGTTACCTATGGTTCCAATTCCATGAATGATACCTTTGGAGTTGTCACCAAATGTTACACTTCCATGCTTTGTATCAAGCTTTTGAAATAAACTTTTATCTCCAGTCATGTGCTTTGAGCAACCATTATCCAAGATCCATGGTTGTCTTCCTTTTGGTTGAGCCTTAAAACATTTCTCCTTTTGCTCATGCTCAACCTACAAAACACATTTTTAGTTTTGGGTTTTAGGTACCCATACTTTGATGGGTCCTTGGGGGTTAGTAAGCACATAAGAACCTTTTGGCACCCAAACCATTTTGGTTTTGGAAGGGTTTCTTTTCTTATCATAGCAATCATAAGATAGATGCCCCTTTTTGCCACATGCAAAGCAATAAGAATTATATCCATAATGTCTTCTTTTAATAGATGCATTTTCTTTTGGTTCTTTTTTCTTTTCATTATCTAATTTGAGAGTTAAATCATCAAGAGCTATTTTGAATGCAACATTCCTACTTTCTAAATCAACATAATCATTTTTAGCATGCTCAAGTTCTACTTGAAGTAAGTTCCTATGTTCAAGCACATCAACATACTCACATTTTATCTTATCAAGTTCAAGGTTTAAAAAATTTGCTTCCTTTTTCAACTTCTTGTATTTAATAGCAAGTTCTTTAAAATCATTAAGCAAGCACTCATAATCATCAACATCATCATCATTATCATCACAAATTATTGGTAAAATGGGAGTTACCTCAATCTCATCTTCTTTTGCCATCAAGCAAAGGTTGGCCTTTTCTTCCATGTCACTTTGCTCACTTCCGGATGTAGAGCAATCACTATCGGACCATTTAGCCATCATTGCTCTCTTTTCTTTCTTCTTCTTGTACATCTTATCCTTTTTCGAATTTCCTTCCTTAAGCAATGGGCAATCATTCTTGTAATGACCCGACTTTTTGCACTCAAAGCAAGTCACATTATCACCTTTCTCATAGTCACTTTTGTTCTTGCCTTTCCATGATGAGCTATGTTCTTTCCTATAGCTTCTTCTTCCTTGCTTCTTGCTTTTCATATATCTCTTGAATCTCCTAGCAAGCATGGCAATTTCCTCATCATCATCACTAGATAGACTTCCGGATTTCTCATCAATGACATTCATTTTCAAGGCTAAATTTTTCTTCTTTTCTTTAGCCTCCTTCTTCTCTTCCTCCTCTTCCTCTTTCAATTTTATCTCATAAGTGAGGAGAGAGCCACAAAGAGTATCCAAAGATAAATCATTCAAATCCTTAGCTTCCTCAATAGCGGTTACCTTTGCTTTCCAAGTTTTAGGCAAGCTTCTAAGGATTTTCTTCACCTTTTCATTTTCCGGAATAACTTTGTTGAGATGCTTCAATTGGCTATAAATATTATTGAACCTTTCAAACATCTTGGAGATGCTCTCATCGGATTCCATCTTGAACATCTCATATTTGTGAGTAAGAATGGTGATCTTAGACTCCTTCACTTGTGAAGTTCCTTCATGAGTCACTTTTAACTTATCCCATATCTCTTTGGCACTTTCACAAGTAAATATTCTATTATATTCGGAAATAGTAAGTGCATAATGCAAAGTATTGACGGCTTTGTAATCGAGTTGTACCTTTTTTATATCATTCTCATGAGTAGTAGAACTAAGCATTGTTGGGATGAATGGACCTTCTTCAACCACATCCCACATACAAACATCATTTGCCCTCATGAATGCCTTCATTCCATTTGCCCAAAATTGGTAGTTGTTCCCATCAAAGAGTGGTGGCCTATTGATGGATAGACCTTCTTTGGGCAAGTCATCACTTGTAGATGCCATTGTTGGATCTTCCCCAAGGATGTTAAGCCTTAAAAATGGGTTAGGCTCTGATACCAATTGATAGGCCCTTGATATGGTGCTAGAGGGGGGTGAATTGTAATTTTAAACAATTTATGGCAACTACAACAACTTTGGTAGAAATCGGTTAAAGGTAGATGAAAGATAAATGAAGTATGAAGGTAGAAAATGGAGAATAATGAACAATAATGTAAAAGGAAGGTTTAGAGAAAGAAAGTTTTCACAATTTATAGAGGTTCGGTGTTTGAATACCTACATCCTCTACCTTGATCTCCCCAATCAAGGATTTTCACCAAATCTTCACTAAACCGGTGAAATTGTAGCTTCCACCAAGCTTTTTACAAATTGAGCTCTCCCCAAGCTCCAAGTCTTCAAATCAAGTTGAACCCAACTTAGTCTACCCAAGAAAAGATGAATGAGAAGTACAATGATCTCCCAAAGATCCCAAGTACAAAGATTTAGCACAAATTAATTCCATTACAAGTGTAGTAAATGAAGAACAAAGAGAAAATGATGATTTTAGCTTCAATAGATGATGAACAATGAATTTCTCACTCTTAGGAGACTTCAAATGACATTTATGATGTGTATTTATAGCCTCTCACATGTTTCTAGCCGTTGGAGAAAAAATCTAGCCGTTTGGAGCATTTTCCAACAATTTCAAACTAGCTGTCTTTTTGTCTTGTAGTGAGACTAACGCTGTCAGAAAAGTATTAATCGATGAAAACTCAAGTTTTAATTCCAGTATTAATCGACTAAAACTCCAAGTCTCCACTTTTAAAAAAAGTGGCAGTGTTGACAGCGAATCTGGAGGCAGTATTAATCGATGAAAACTCCAGTTTTAGTTTTAGTATTAATCGACTAAAACTCCAAGTCTTCACTTTGAAAAAGTGGCAGTGTTGACAGCGAACCCGGAGCCAGTATTAATTGATGAATACTTAAGTTTCATGTTTCAACATTCATAGATTAAAACTTTCTTTAATTCCAATCTTTGAGCACTTAATCTCCTTTCGAATTTCTTCAAGATTTTCTTTCTCAACACTTCTCCAAAGATTATTTGTGCTCCAATTTTAGATAAAGAGATATTCTTTGAAGCCTACACACTTAATTAGACTTAATTAAATATCAAGGGAGGAATGTTTTGTGATCATCAAGAATTACATGGAGTCAACACTTATGTGAAGTGGCGCTGTTTTGGAGTCGTTTTGTACGGGCTATAAAAGCCTCTTCTTTCTTCTTCTTCCCCATAAAAACCCTAGCCGCCCAAGCTCGATTGCCGGAAATCGTCACTGCCCGGGCAACCACCGTGATCCCAGCCTCGGTCTTCGATGACTATCAAACTTTGCAGAAACACTCGCTTCGGTCTCCTGATCCCAGCGTCGGTGTCGGTTTCACCAGAGGAAGCCTCTGAAACCCTCAAGCAAGCCTAACCCGAAGCTAAATCTCATCTCAGACCCGACCAAACCCACCGTCGGATACTCTTGATCTCAAACTATGTCGAGTTAATCCACTATATCTACCTATCCACTGAACAAAAAGTGAACCTAGGCTAAGGCCAATCTTGTCTCTTTTCTTTATTCCCATTTGTAGTGAATCAACTGCCCTTGTTTGTCTCTAAACTAATTTTGTTTGAGTTTGGCATGCTTGCGGTTGGTGCGGTAGTGTGACAGAGTGAGTGTGCTCTTGCACAAATGAAAGTGGAGCTTGCCTATTTTGTCTGCTTTTTATCTTGCAATCTTGTCTCTATTATTTACTTCCTCTCATTTTGTTTTCTCTCAATCTCACGTGAATTCACCCTTTTGTCTATATTGCATGAAAGAAATTGATGAAGCATGTATGGAGACTTTATCTGAGCTGGCTGCTGAGCTGGTAAGTCCAGGTGACCTCTCTTGACTTTTCTTTTTCCCTTTTGCTTGCTGTGTCACCTTATTTACTCAACTGTATTTTTCTGCAGGTAGACTTTGCTGACGTGGCACGTGCAGACAAGTTCAGGACCCTCTCAAGGCCACTCATGGGCTGCCATGTCATGGTAAGGCCTCTCTTTCTTCTTTGCTTTGTTTGCTTTGTGCATTGTTCCCTTTGATGTTCTCTGTTTTCATAAATGCGATGCAAGTAAATGAACTATTGTGCATGCATGATGTCCTGTGTTGCTATGTGTGCTTGTATGTTGACTGTTCTTTATTGATGACTGATTGAAACAAAATGCAATACAACTAAGAATGATCCTAAGTTGATAATGCTTGCCAACTATGACTGAAATGTATTGATGGATGCTCTGTTTTTGTATTTTGTATGCTGTTGAGTGCTAGAATGATGGAACAAATGCTACTATTGCTACATATGAATCCACTGTATGCTCGATGATTTCCTTGAAAGTGCAAATACTGATGCTCATGATATGCTTACTCCGACATGTTATGTACAATGCTCTATGCTAAAAAAGTAATGACTAAATGTGTAACTAATGATATGTTTTGAAGTGAAAATGTTGAGCTGGTTGAATGGTGTGGCATGTGGCTGAAAAGAGATCATAATAAATGATGGAAATTGTATGCTGACAATGTGCAATTTTAGTTCTAGCAGGATGTCCTAAATTTGCAAAGTAGAATACATGCAACTGTGAGGGAAAATTGGGATCAAGAGTTGAAGGATGCAACAGGAACCAGGCAAAAGGAAATAAGGAAATCCAACTCCTCTAACGAATTTCCTGTCCCTTTTTCTTTTTCTGTGTTTCCACAAGCTGTAAAAAGAAATATTTCTTAGTGCTTTCTTTTGTGTAAATGGGGAAAACAAACACTCTTTTGAAATGGAGAGGTTGGACCTTCAAGTAAGAAATGGCCTAGAAGAAATATGCCCACCAAATAAAAGTCCAACAGCCATGACCCATAGGTTAAAACACCAATATTAAAAATGTCCAAAAGCAAAAGGTGATGAGGCCCAAAAGGCAAATTAAGAAAGAGCCCACAAAGAAAGCGAATTTAGATAAGCAATAAAACCAGGTTTTGGGAGTCATCATGCCTATAATAGAAATGAAAGGAATGAAAAGAGTGAGGAGAAAATGGGTGATCCAAATGTTTGTCGGGCCCTACCAAAGGCCCACCAGCAAACAAAATTCAATCAAATGTTAAATGACTTCATGAGGAGAAAGGTAAGGGCTTGCTCAATATTCCAAAAAAATGAAAAAAGAAAAAAAGAAAAAGAAAAAATGGTTTAGACCCAATTAAAGATGAACAGTCTAACTAAACTTCAAATGAAATATCCCAAGCCGAAAGAAAGGTATGTTGAATGGCTGAGGTGTTAAAATCAAATTACTAATTGACATTATGAAATATGCATGATGCAATTTAAACATAAAGCTAAGATGTAAAAATAGTTTTTTTTTTTTGGATTTTTGAATCTTGAATGCAAATGATGACAAAATACTAATTAGAAAGAGTCTTACTTAAATTAACTATTTTAACAAAATCTTAAAAATGAACTGCCAATTGACCAAAATGCCCCTAATGCAAGTTAAGAAATGATTGAATCTACATAAAAAGGATATGGGCAAAAGACGGGTGTCTACAACTTGCCACTGTTGAAAATGGGACAATCAATACATCTTTGGCTAGGGAAGACATAATGGGGAACCTTGGGCTGTTTAATTTCCACCAAATAAGGACATCAAAATCCCCAACACCCTTATTCTGCATTTCAGGCTCCTCTTGAAGATAAATATCCAACTCAGTCTTCATTTCATCTCCCCCTGACTCCATTTGATGTTTCTGAAATTCAACCATTGCATCATAGTGATCAGACCAAAATGATGCATCTTTTTATGGTCATTTTTCTATGCTTTTTGGGTATTTTATGCTTGATTATGCCTTATATTGGTTATATTTGTGTTCATAGGTGTTGAAGAGAAGAAAAGTGCAAAATCATCAATTTTGTATCTTTTTAGAGCCTTTTTGGATGAGTTATGACACAAATATTTTCCAAGGATGTTTTGGATGAAGAATGGAGTTATCATATTCGTGATTGAAGAGCTTGAAGAGTCAATTTTATGCTTATTAAGATCATAAAGTTGACCGCTTAGAGTTTTCAGGACAAAGGAGCAAAGACGAGTTCAAAGCAAGAAGACATGCTCAAGTGCCGAGCCATGACACAACTCACCTGGGTGATTAGACAAACTACAAAGGTCTTCAGACAAACCATGTGGG
The DNA here is from genome assembly GCA_001974805.1 of Corchorus capsularis. Lineage (NCBI taxonomy): Eukaryota > Viridiplantae > Streptophyta > Magnoliopsida > Malvales > Malvaceae > Corchorus > Corchorus capsularis. Next base: position 59,801 of record AWWV01012223.1, on the reverse strand, counting down.
CACCTAGGTAGAGTCGGGGCACTACCCAGCTGGGTCTTCAGGCAAACCACATGGGTGCTCAAGGCATACATGTGGGCGCCCAAGAGGAGTCGGGGTCTTTGTTTGCGCATTCAAGTTCAGCAACTCATGTCACTTCCTCTTGAAGCTTCTTCAATACTTTCCAGATTTGGCGAAAGTTCTGTAAAACAGCCATAACTTTTGATCCAGAGCTCCGTTTGAGGCGATGAATAGGCGTTGGAAAGCTAACTTCGAGAGCTACAACTTTCGTGTTTTGGTCAAAGCCCAGATTTGACGTTTTCATGGATGAAAATGCCCCTGAAGTCAGCGGACAGAAACTGTTTTGTGCCAGTCCTGCGATTTCACCAACTTGAGCCCATATATCCTACTTGGATCAGTTTGAAGACTAGGAGAAGAGCCCAGAACGTCCCTAGGGTTAGTTTAAGTCATCTAGAACTCTAAATTAAACCCTAGGCAGCCCCCTATATATACCCTTTTATCCTAGAACCCTAGCTACATCTTTCTACAACTTTTCTCTTCTTATTTTCTAGGTTTTGCGGTTTGGAGAGGAGGCAGTCGCCTCCTCCTCTTTTCCTCTTTGGTTTGTAAGTTTTCAATCTCTCATGGATTGGAAACTCCAATCTATGAGAGGTTAAACCTTTATACTTCTTTTTCTTAGGTATGTTTGATCAATAAATCTATGGTGAGACTTTTATTCTTACTAATTTGATTTTTCTGTTTGAAAATGTTTCTTATCCTTGTACTTCATCTTATGTGTTCATATTTTGATGGATTTGGTGCGCAACCTGTCTTGAGATTTATGAATGCTATTGTTAGATTCAAGTTAGCTTAAGTAAAGCTAATGTTGGTCCAAGTGACAATTGTAATTCTAGGACTCCTAGGTTCAATGGGATAATCAAACCTTGTTGAAATCTATAGGCCGAGATGGAAATAGATGTAGATGAGTTTGGTATTGATTTATCATGCATGCGGAAAAGTAAATCTTAATGCTTCTTCTATAAAGGGGTGGTTCCTGGAGTAGAAATAATAGAAATTAGTTTTAGCGAGATGCGGACGAAGTTTTCTTAGCATATTGGAGGGTTGAGTACTCCTCTCCTATACCAATTATTCAAATGGAGTTGTTTAAGATGTTAAGAGGATTACTTTGTTTCAATGAAAATTGATTTATGATTCTTAAGTGATTGCAATTTAAGTCAAATTCATATTTTGTGTCTGTGATCCATGATTTACTTGATCAAAACAATTACCTAAAGGAGAAGAAGTATGTTTTTAACCAATTGTTTTTCTTAAACTATTTTCTAGATCTTAAGCTTAGTCTTGTTTCATTGTTTTCTAGTTTACTTTAGCTATTTTGAAAATTCCATAAAAATCCCTTTAGTAAGATTTTCTTTAGTACAATTCAGCTTTAATTTGCTCCTACCTTCTCTGTGGATTCGACCCCTACTTGCCCTAGCTAGTAGTTATTGGTTTGTTGGGATTTATTTTGTGGTTTGTTCAACGACCGATCACAGGGTTACCATCTTCTTCCATTAAACTTGATTGTTGGGCTTGAAAACTTTGGGAGGAAGTTGAAGAAAGATTCAGGACTTTCACATAGTCTTCAAAAATGTCTTTCAAAGCTTCATTGATCTCAACCAACAGATTTGTTGCCTTCTCACTCTTGCATACATCCTTTGAATACAAAATGTTACACATTTAAGCTTTTTCCTAGGGTCTAGAAGAGCAGAAACATAGACAAGCTTGTTTGTCTTGTCTATTTGACCCAGTACTTGTCATTGTGGTTTTGAAGCTGAACCAATGTTTTATGAACCCTCCCAATTCTCATCAAGGAGATTAGTTGAAGTTACACTCTTAACAGCATAAACTTTACAAGTCAGGATGTAGAATTTCTTGAGGAAAGTGCATAATCCCTTTGCATTTTCCCAGTCTGACTTTTCTAGTAGCCCAACAACTCTAAGCTCATGTTTATAATGAGCATCAACATCAGCCAACTGGTCAAACGCCTTTTCATAATTGTATGCAACCTCAAGCATCAAGAAAGTGGAATTCCACCTAGTTGGAACATCCAAAGACAATCCAATAGTCTCTTCTATTCCATCAGTTTTAGCACATTCAATAAATTTCGCTAATTTAGCATTTGAAGCCCTTGCAGACTTAACTGCCTCCCTAATTCTAAAACACAAACATTATATTCTTTTTCTTTCAAACCTTCACCAACAATCAAATTCAGAACATGAGCCACACACCTCATATTCATATAATTTCCATCCACCAAAGCAGTCTTTTTAGACACAAAATAATTCTTAAGATGCCTAACAACTATATCAGCAGTAACAGTCATAACCTTTTCAATCCCAAAATCTTTCACACATTTTTCTAAGGTTTTCCCTAGGGATTCACCCCTATGACTGGCAATTGGATAAAAACTAATTATCCTTTTATGCAGTCTCCACTCATCATCTATAAAGTGTGCAGTGACACACATATAACAATATTTTCGGACAGAATTCCAAGTGTCTGTAGTGAGAGAAACCCTAGACTTAGAATTCTTAATTTTAAGCTTCAATTGCTTCTTTTCTGCATCAAAGATTTTGTAACAGTCTCTACCAATGGTCCATCTAGAGGGAATGTTGATGAATCTAGGACAAGCAGTGGCGATTAATTCCCTAAAACCAAGTTTTTCAACAAACCTAAAACCATACTCATCTAAAATGCACATTTTCACAATACATTTCCTAATAGCCTCTGCATTAAACTTCCAAGTCCCTACAGAACCTTCCCCTTCAGCATTTTTTACCACAAGTTTTGTTTGATTAGCATCTCTTTCTTTTGTAGCTATGACTGCAGGGTTTTTGGGACATGACTTTATATGAGTCTTCATTGAAGTAGTCCCATTTCTCTTTGTGTGAGCCTTAAAAGTCCTTGGACAATAATTACATTTAGCTATTGGATTACCCATCACTAGCTTTAAAGCTAGTTACATGTTGCCAAACCTTAGAAGTAGAAGCTTTTCTCCTAGTTTCATCATTTTCAACAACTAGAGAGGTTGATTTAGTAGACAAACCTTTGTTTCCAGCATGAGTAAAAGCTGTTGCAGTAGGTTCTATTTGAGTTGAAGTTGTATTTATCTCATCATTGAAGCTCCTCCAACTTCATCACTGCAGTCTGAATAAATGAGATAAACTTCAATGTTTATTGGAATGTCTTGAATAGGGTTCTCCATAACTGCAAAACATAAAAACATAATGAATAAGACAACTCAATTCCCTAAAGAACAATAAGAAACAACAAGGTAATTATGTAATTGTACATAACAAGATTAATCCTACAAAACAGAATAAGATTAATCATTTATTATGATTCAAAAAAGCAAGCAAACCAACAATAACACAATAATTTACATCATGAATTAATTAACAAAATTTGAAGAAATTCAGAATATAACAATTTGAAGAATATGAATGAAATAGAATCAATTTCAAACGACAATTAAACATTATTATGGCAGCATAATAAACCCAATAAACCTCAAACTCGAACAAGATACCCTAAACTCAGAAAACTATAAACTATAAACTACTTACCTTGAAATTGGCAGAGACAATTTGAAGAAAGCCACAAAGAAAACTCGAACCCAAGAAGAAAGAAGTACCTGTGAAGTGTTAAACCAACAAATTTATCATCCAAAGACATAAAAAGCTAAACCCATGTGAAATTGACAGTTAAATCAATCGTTCAAACTTAAAAGGTTTAACTTACCTTTTAATTGATGAAAATATTCGAGATTAAGAATAACCTGACTCACTGATAACAATTCGTAAACACTAGATTTCTGAAATTGGGAATTTCATCTCCCATTCAACTCTTCATTCCAATCTTTAGAAATTTCTTTTCAATCCATAGGAGAAATAAATCAATCCGTCAGAGAAAAAGAAATCCCTTTGAAATTGAAAAAAAGAACTGAAAGAGAACTATGAAATTTTTAATTTCGAAATCTAGACAGTTTTAGAAAACTACTAACCTAGGATTTGATTTGGGGAAAATGAATTTTCAAAATGAAACTTTGATTTTTTTAAACGGAAAGGCTAAAATCGAATAAAGGGATGTTTTTCAACCCTTAACTAACTAAAAACACACAATCTAGATGGATTTTGGGTTGAAAACAAATTGAAATGAAGAAAGGAAGAAGAAAGAGGCGGAGGAGTCGAAGAGGAAGAGAGAGAAACTTTAGGGCAAAAATATTTTTAAAAGGGGTATTTATAATTATTATTTATTATTTATATATATATATGATATATTCAGATATATAAAAATATAAATATATATTATATATATATGATAATTGGTCGGTCAACAATCAGTTTTTGGAAAAATAAATAATACCGACCACCGACCGGCTCCCTAAACTGTATTCGGTCAAACTAACCGAAACCGACTGCACTGAGACGTCGGTTGAGATAGCCTCGCCGACTGCCGGTTTCGGTCGGCCTGACCGAATATTGCTCTCCCCTAATGTTGGTATGTATCAGTATTGGCTATTGCTGTTGTTTATTTCTTTTTCATGTTGATGTTTGTGATTTCTCACTTCCTTTCTTTGCTTTATGTTTTTTTCTCCTTGGATGTTGCAGCTTGCTTCATGTGTTGTTTTGTGCACTTAGGGGCCGTTTGGTTCGTGGTTATCATCTGATATTCTCGGGTGTCCTTGGAGATGACCACGTGATGACCTCTTTTGGTTACTGTTGAACTTCTGTACAAGTGATCATCGAGATAGACATCACGCGCCAGCATTACCGCGGTGAAGAACACGCGCGGTAATGTTGGATCCCCCTAATTTCAGCGCTAATAAAAAGGACGGGAATCTCACTTAAATGGCCTTTGTGTTTTGTTCCACTTTTTCCCTCATTATATATTAGTATTTAAGAAATATACCCTTGCATCTTTAAGCCAAAAAATTCCCCCTTTTCCTCATTGTTTTCTATCCTCCTTCTCTTTTCTCACCAAGCCTCTCTTTATCTAAAAATCGTCGTAGCCATCTCAAGGCCAGATTGTCACCGTCGACTTCGATTTTGGTCACGGGTTGGTTGGGTTTTCTTCCTCTTGGGTCGATTTACATTTCGATATTAGGGATGTCAATGGGACCCGAATCCGGTGGGGAACCCGATTCCCTGCCCCGATGGGGGCGGGGACTATTTTCGGGGAATGGGGTCGGAGATGATGATTGTTTTTCATTCCCCGTCGGGGACGGGGACAGGAATGGGGAATGGTCCCCGACGACGGACTCAACCCCGAAATGAAAAATATTTTCATATATATATATATATATATATATGTTAAATAAAATCACTAAATCACTAATCAGACTATAAGTCACTAAATCACTACAATCACTATATCACTAATCACACATAAGTATATATACATGTTAAATAAAATCACATAGGAATAATTTTGTATTTATATTTTAATATGTATTTTGTTTATTTAATAGTGTTGTATATATTTATTAAAATATACAAACTCTACTAAAAAGACAAACTAATTATTGTTTTTTGTTATGGTACTTAAATTAGTTAATACTAATATTATGTTTATTTGAATTTTTATAAAATTTTTATTTAATAAGACCATAAAGGATGTTTTCAATAATATAATAAATAATATTTTTTTATTAAAATCGGGGAACGGGGATTCCTCGTCCCCGTTAAATCCCCGCGGGTTGGGGATGGGGGACTTATTTTATTCCTCGCCGGGGGACGGGGACGGGGACGGGGACGGGGAGTATACCCCCCGCACATTCCCCGCCCCGTTGACTTTCCAATTCGATATAATTTTTTCGTATTTTTCTTCACTTCATTATGTTATATTTGTTTGATTTGTGTTTTGAAGCATTTGGGTTGTTGATTCTTATAAATGGTTGAATGGGTCCTTAACTTTGATGTAATGGTGGCTTATATTTCTGTTGGGTTCTTTTGATTTGGTATTATTTTTCCATTACATTTCTTATTTGGGTTGTTTTTTCGGGGACAAAGTTTCCGGATTGAGTTTTTGAAGAATAGTTTTGGTAATTTTTGATGCCTGTTGATTTCGTTTAATGGGTTTATTATTTACATGGAAATTAAGTGTTTTTGGTTCGTATTACGTATGGGTTTTGTTCGATTGATGCAAATTTTGGTTTTTTATCTTGCTGATTTGTTTCTTTTGCTCAAGTTTTGTTCATGTAATGCAATTGATGGGAATTTTTTTATGCTGATTTGTTTTACATTCTAACATCTCTTGCTTTGGTTTTATTCATGTAATACATTGATGGGAATTTTTATGCTGATTTGATTTAGATTTGGGTTGGTTTATTGGGTTTTGTTCTATACTTGCAAATTATGTGTTTGTGGTTGGGTGTTGTAGAAATTTTCCTTTTCTTATAATTCCTTATTGCTAGATTGCTAATCGGTCGTCAGCAAATCAAAAAATAATCCCCACAAAAACCTAACTAAGTAGATAGGGCAAGCAGGCGTCGAATCCCATAGAGAAGGGGAATAGATTTATCCAAAGATTAAATCTTCACTAAGAATCACTCTAAAAACATGGGATTAAGTAAAACAATTATAAAGAAAACAATTAAACTAAAACTAAAGCAAAGTAAATTAAATCTAAATCTATAGCAATTTATAAAGAAAACAAGAATAAGAAAGCATACTTCTTCTCCAAAGGTAGAAATCAATCAAATTAACTATGGATCCTTGATTTAAAAAAATGAATTTAATATTTTATTCCCGATTGATAATTGGTCTAGGGAAACCCTAACATGCAAATTTAGATAAACCTCTTGATCCAGTGTGATTTATCCCTTTTATTCTTTAAACAATTACCTCTTGATCCGGTGTGATAATTGCCCAAGAACAAAGCATTAAGAGCAAAACATTTAATTTTTGTCCTATGCTTTGGTTTCATGCATGCATAACAAGTATAACCAAACTCATTCTTTCAAATAAGGTTAATTAATCTCTGGGAAGGAATTGGCCATTCTCTTCCAATTGTTACCACACAATCAAACTTGGCTTGGCCTTCCTAAGTTTGATTTAACAATAGATTTATCAAATCATATCAATAGCGGCCGTTCTAAATCAACAATTATCAAGATCATAAAATAAAACAGAGATTAGAAAACTATCAATCAAGAACAAATATCAAATTATAAGCACACAAATCTCACCATAATTAATTGATTAAATTCACCAAAGGATAAGAAGTATTAAGAATTTAGCTACTCATGGATTTGGAAAAATCCATGAGAGCCATAAGAAAACTTACAGACTTTGAAGAGCCTAGGGATATCGCACCCCTTTTCAAGAAGAAGGGGTATCGACACCCTTGGCCTAAAACTAGAGAAAAGCTAGAAAAAAATAAAAGATGAAGAGAAAAAGAGATCTAGAATTGTATCTAGGGTTCTACATACGGTGGGTATTTATAGTGGAGTAATTAGACTCCTAATAGACTTAGGAATCAACCCTAACAGCCCCTAGGTCGGTTTTAAGCCTTAACTTGGTCTCCAATTTGGATTAAAAGTCTTCCTAGAGCAAAATTAGGACTTCAGGAAATTTCTGGAATCGTTCAGAGACTTCGACAGCAGCTTCGGGCTTGAAGATGGCAAAACTAGGCTTTGGGCTTCAAAGCAAAGTTGTAGATCTCGGAGTCCTCTTTCCAACGCCTACTCACACGCATTTTTTGGATGTCTGGATCAAAGGTTATGGCCTTTTTAACGAGACTGCGCAGAATCCAAATCCAACTAGGACTAGTATTGCGGGAATATGCGGGAATTGGATATTTCTTTGGGCTTGTGCGGAACAATATGGGATTTTATCTTGAATTATGGGTTTATATGGGCTGAGTATTATCTCACATAAAATATCCAAAATTCCAAGGCTTCAGGGCTTTTCCATAGTAATTCTTTATTCCTTCGCAATTTAAGCTCAATCCTCAAATTTTTCTTCTTGAAATAATTCTTCAATGGTTTTCAATCCTTGAAATTATCTTCAATTAATCTTCAGTCACGAACTTCGAATCTCCAAATCTTCACTTCAAATTTCTAAGTCCATATTTGTGCAAGAAGTCATCAATTTAGCTCCAAAAATAGTGAAAAATAATAAGTTTCCACTTTTCTTCTCTTCAGGACCTAAAAACACAAAGACTTGCAAAATAGGGTTAAAATACACATAAAAATACTAAAAAGCATAGGAAAATGATCATAAAAATAGGGTCTATCTTGGCTCGATCAATTGCTTAACTTTGTTAATCCTTTAGCTTTAAGTCGATAATCTATTACGATAACTAGTATGTATTTTTTGTTGAGTTATGTTCTATTGGATTTGCTTGCATGAGACTTGGAATCTTAATTAGTTTGCTTACTTCTAGGTACCATGTTGTATAGGAGAGACACGATTGCTTTGAAGGATGTCAAAGACGCATTGCTTTCGAAGGAACTGCAGAATAAGGTTTCAGCAGTTGTCCATGGAGAAGCGGGTTTAATTGTTACATGAGGCAGAAACAAGGAGAAAAGCAGCGGCACTGCTAGGTTCAGATCACTCTCCAAATCAAAGAGTATATAGGCTTCGATGCTTTCATTGTAATGAGAAAGGCCACCTGCGTAATGACTGTCCTGAGCGCAAGAAAGGTAATTCTAGTGAGAAGAAGGAATTGAATGTAAAAGCTACTGTAGCTATTGTTCAAGAGGGTTCATCTCTTGTGGAGAGTTAAGATGATGAAGTAGGTACTGATGTTCTAACTGTTAGTACTACGGGCTCTGCAAACACATGGGTTCTTGACACTGGTGCGTCTTATCACATGACGTTTTCAACGAACTTTTTCCCCATTTTTAAGGAGTGGAACGGAAGTGTGATGTTGGGTGATGACACAACTTTGAGTATCAAGGGCAGTGGTTTAGTGCAGATTAAAACGCATGATGGAAAGATTAGAACGTTTGATACTTGGCTCGTTCCTAAACTCTGGAAGAATTTGATTTCTTTGGGTACTCTTGATAAACAAGGGTACAAATATTCGGGCGAAAATGGGCAGATCAAAGTTTCGAAAAGTGCTATGATTATCTTAAAGGGTAAATTGCAACACGGGATTTACACTCTGATAGGCAATTCAGTGATAGGAGAAGTAGCAGTTTCCGAGTCTTTTGGGGATTCAAATTATCGTACAAAATTCTGTCATAGTAGGTTAGGGCATATGAGTGAGCAAGGGCTGGCAATTTTGAGCAAAAGGGGTCTTTTAGATGGTTTAGAATGTGGAAAGCTTAAATTCTGCAAAACGTGTGTTTTGGGGAAGCAACGCAGGGTTAAGCTTAGTTCTGGCAAGCATACTTCTAAGGGGATTCTTGATTATGTTCATTCTGATTTGTGGGGTCCTGCTTCTGTGGAGTCTCATAGTAGATACAGGTATTTCGTGACTTTCATTGATGATTTCTCCAAGAAGGTTTGGGTATATTTTCTGAAAACAAAGGATGAGGTATTTATCGATTCAAAGAATGGAAGATTATGATTGAAAAGCATACCAGTCTGCAAATCAAGACTCTTAGAACTGATAATGCTTTGGAATTCTGTGGTCAAGAAATCAATGAGTTTTGCAAGAAAGAGGGTATAGTGAGGCATCACACTCTACGAAGAATGCCACAACAAAATGGGGTTGCAGAACGTATGAACCAAACACTTCTGCAGCGTGCTAGGTGCATGCTACTAAATGCTGGTTTGTCGAAGAAGTTCTGGGCCGAAACAGTTAATACTGCTGCTTATTTGGTGAATAGGTCTCCATCAACTGTGATTGATTTGAAGACTCCTCAAGAGGTATGGTACGATAAACCCTCTGATTACTCTGACTTGAGAATATTTGGTTGTCCTGCTTATGCTCATGTTAATGATGGTAAACTGGAGCCTAGGACAATTAAGTGCATATTTCTAGGATATGGGACTGGTATTAAAGGTTATAGGTTGTGGCATTCTGATAGCAACAAAGTTATTATTAGCAGAGATGTAACCTTTGATGAATCTACTATGTTTAGCCAGAAAAAAGGAGCTTGTTGATCTTACAGGTACTGACTAGAGAGTGGTATTTGATGCTCCACCTTTGAAATCACTTTCTGTTGCTACAGAAGAGCGTATGACTGAAACTGATGAGTTGTCAAAAAGTATAGCAGAAAGGAGAACCAGAAAGGAAATCAGAAAGCCACAAAGGTATGCAGATTGCATTAATTTTAATGTTGGTGAAACTGATTGTATTGCATATACTTTGCCAGTGGCAGAAATTATTGATTCTGATGAACCAAGATCCTATAAGGACGCAATTAAGAATGAGAATGCAGCAGATTGGTTATTAGCTATGGATGAGGAGATGCAGTCTCTTGCAAAGAATGAGACATGGAAACTTGTACCATTGCCAGCAGGAGTGAGACCAGTGGAATGTAAATGGGTATTCAAAAGGAAAGAGGGAATCCCCGGAGTTGAACCTGCAAGGTTCAAGGCTAGACTTGTGACTAAGGGTTTTTCGCAAAAGGAAGGAATACACTACAATGAGGTATTCTCACCAGTTGTGAAGCACAAAACTATTCGAGTTCTTCTAGCCATGGTTAGTACTCTTGATCTCTATCTAGAACAGTTAGGTATTAAGATTGCTTTTTTTTGCATGGTAATCTAGAGGAACAGATTTACATGTCACATCTTGAGGGATTTATTGATACTGAGAATGAAGACCATGTGTGCTTATTGTAGAAGTCCTTGTATGGTTTGAAACAGTCTCCTAGACAGTGGTATAAGAGGTTTGACTCATTTATGGTTTCTCATGATTTTGCTAGAAATCAGTATGATAACTGAGTGTACTCTATGAAGTTATTTGATGGTTCATATATATACTTGCTGCTATATGTTGATGACATGTTGATTGCAGCCAAGTATTTCACTGAGATTAATAGCCTGAAAGCTTTGCTAAGTAGTGAATTTGAGATGAAGGATTTGGGTGCAGCGCAAAAGATTTTGGGTATGTGATCGCTGTCGTCAAACAATCATAAAATAAAACCTAACAAACTCCAACTGCAGTAACTAGGGCAAGTCAGGGTCGATCCCACAGAGAAGACACGAGGCTGTTAACTAATCAAAACAACTCAGGAAAACAAACACGTTAAGAGCACCAAATTATAAGAAAGCAGATAATCAAACAGAAACCTAAATTAACCAAGGAAGCAATAAGTAAGCTAACAATACCTTCCTACTTACCCCACCTAAGTATGAAATTAATCAAAGATACCATGGATCATAGATCAAAATATATCAATTATTAAGCACCATAAACATGTCTTTGGTAAGGAATCAGAATACTAGTTATTCTCCTTCATCCTAATCTATTATTATCAATTATAAATCAGATTAGTACTAGTTATTCCTAATCAAACATCTTTTATCAATTACCAAAATTAGCTACTAGTTATTCACTAATTAAAGCAATCCATAAAGCATTAAGATCAATAGATATACCAAACATAAGTTAATGATTACTAGTTATTCATGACAACTTAAGATCAATCATAACCCAATTTAATACTTCAATTACTAGTTATTCATTGAATATGTTAAATCTTGCTACTCTCAATTAGATTCAATTACTAGCTATTCACCAAATCTAATTTAGCAATAATCACCACAATTCCACCTATTAAGGCCCGCAACTTAACAAGTTGAATTATAGAAATCTAAACAACAAATCCAGGGTTAAGCATGAAAACTTTTTTTATCAAAAGGATCAATTCATCAAATCAAATCCACCAATTATACATATATCAACAAGTCGACATATGCATAATGAATTATCATCAATTCATCAATCAACTAATATAGAATTAAAGCACAATATCTCACCATGGATAAGATTGATTAATTCATAGCAAAGGGGTTCAAAGTAGAAAAGTATCAAAAGAACTTACTAACTCATGGTTATTTCAACCATGAGGGGCATAATTACAAGACTAAGAAGAAGAAGTCGATAAGAGCATGGCAGCCCCTAAGGGGTGGCACTCCTGAGAATTCCTTCCTTAGGGTTTTGCAATTTCTAACTTCTGATCAGCTATGACAAATTCTAAGATAATCTTACCTATTTATAGGCAAACCTAGGACACATCCTACCCTTTAGACAATCAATACCAGCCCTAGGATGTGGCTGTAAAAAGGGTAAGATAGGCATCTAATTTCCTAATCCTAATCTAACTAGGCTTTACATCAACTTTGTCTCCAAGTAAGAGCTCTAATTGGTTGAAGTAGATAATCCTCATTAATTAGGATCCTTCCTTGGCCAATTGGAGTGTTCCACATCATCAATTACAGCTGCAAATCACGTCCCAAGGCTCCCCAAGTCGGTTTAGGCACTTTCCCACGTTGGTTAGGAATGCTGTCAAAACTGTCCAGATTACTTCAGGGGCATTTTCGACATTCTTAGCAGCAGAACTGGATTTCGAGCAAAACACGAAAGTTGTAGAGCTTGGAGTTCTCTTTCCAATGGTATATCATATATGTTTTTCTGAGTTCTGAATCAAAAGATATGACTTTTCTACCGAAACTGCACTTGTGAATCCTCCGTTGACTAGGATTTGAAATTTCTCCAATCATCAATTATTTACTACATCATAATTGCTGATTGGGCTTGGAACTCTCCTTTGGGCTATAAGACATCCGAATTAGGCCTAGAGAAATCATATTTGGGTCTCTAATGATTCGGGTTTCCTTCCGGGCTTCATGGGCTGAAACAGGCCTAATGGGCCTATTAGGCCAAAATTTGCCAAAATCAGTAGTTTCTCCAAATTGATCCAAAATTGCTCCAAATCTTCATCTTCTTAAATAATAGCTTCAAATGGGCCTGAAATCACAAATATGAGGGTAAATAGATACTTATGACTACCAAAACAAGGTAAAATCATATAGAAAATAAGCACTAAATTAGGTCTTATAGTATGGAGATTTGGAGGGATAGAAAAGCAGGTTTGTTGTATGTATCTCAACAGAAATACATCGAAAAGGTACTGTAATCTTTTCAAATGGATAAAACCAAACCGGTTAGTGCCCATTTAACTGCACATTTTAAACTTGATGCTACTACTCTACCTAGTTTTGATGACGAAGTTAATTGCATGAGTAGAATTCCTTATTCTAGCGTAGTAGGTAGCTTGATGTATGCTATGGTTTGCACTAGGCCAGATTTAGCTCATGCTGTTAGTGTGGTTAGTAGGTTTATTAGTAATCCTGGTAAAACTCATTGGGGGCTGTTAAGTGGATTATGCGATATTTGAATGGAACGAAGAATGTTTATTTGGTTTATGGTTCTGATGGTAATTCTGGATTGATTGGTTATGCTGATTCTGATTATGCTGGTGACCTTATTAAAAGAAGATCTTTAACATGTTATATCTTCACCCTGTTTGGTTGTGCTATTAGTTGGAAAACAACTCTTGAAGCAACTATTTCTTTGTCTACTACTGAGGCAGAATATATGTCATTGACTGAAGCGATTGAAGAAGGTATGTGGTTGCATGGTCTTGTTGATAGTTTGGGTTTGAATGTTTCAAAGCCTGTTATTTATTGTGATAGTCAGAGTGCTTTGAGTTTGACGAAAAACCCTGTGTATCATGAAAGATCAAAGCATATTGATGTTAGATTGAATTTTATTCGTGGTGCTTTGGATAATAAGGTGGCCACTATAGAGAAGATTCCTACAGCTGATAATCCTGCAGACATGTTGACGATGCCATTGACAAGTGACAAGTTCAAGCATAGCTTGGACTTGGTAAATGTTTGCATAGCATGAAGCCCTTAGGGGCTTGATTGGCAGAGAGGGAAGTTTGGCTTATTTTGGTGATTTGGTAAACTTAAGTCAAGGTGGAGATACTTTGATTAGGTTATGTAGAATTCAAGTCAAGGTGGAGAATTGTTATTTGTGCTTGAAATTCTTGTTAACCCGACCCGAATTGTGACCCGACCCGATATTTGTGGAGCTACGAATTTTGTGGATTTTTCCTGGAGGTATGTGATGGATTTTTACGCGAAATCCCCCGCAGTATGGATTAGTTGTCCTAGTCAGAATAGGAACTAAATATTCTATGTTTATATAAGGGGTTTATATCTTGTATTCTTGATGAGTTGTATCGTTTTCTCCCAAAATTAATAAGAATCTCTCTCTACCCGTGGACGTAGATCAAATTGATCGAACCACGTAAATCTGCTTGTTCTTATTTATTATTTTAGACTAGTTTAATCACGTAAATCTGCTTGTTCTTATTTATTATTTTAGACTAGTTTAATCGCAACAACTATTCTTTACAAAATTGGACCATTTTTTTTTTGAATTGTTTATATTGCAACTGCATGGAACTGAAATAAAATTGGAGACTCGAGAGTCAGCAACACTATATAGTCCAAAAGCACTATATTAATTACTTGTCATTTTCATGACGGTTTTCCCCCCATAATGTTTTTTGCCCACCCTGTCCCAATAAGCATGGTAGCTGACATTATTTGACAAATGAATTAGCTTGCCGTTAATTATAATATTTGTTGGTCGGTTCAAGTAACAGTAAGAATTATTAATTACTAATATTTCGAATAAATTAATAACTAATACTTAATTTGCATAATTGTGTTGCATTATTTGGGCATATTATATTATGAATTTAATCTATAGTTTTTAACCACATCATCTCCCATAATATAGAAACCACTAATTATAAGATGTAGACGAATTTCTCTGTCATCTCAGTACTCCAAATTATTGTCATTCTCAATAAAGATGGATGTTAAAAACAAAAGTGAATATCCCTACCACTATAAAAAATTGTAGTAGTCTTTTTACCAACTACGGTTGCCTTCGCTTTTAACATTCCTGTCCAAATTGTGTTTGAATTCCTTTCTAGTAATTTTATAAAATTGTGTTTCCTTCCTAATAATTATATAGGAGAATATATTCTCCTGCTACCAAGTAGTTAATATTTATGGTAAATTTCCCTTTTTTAAAATTCTAATTTTCAAGGGCATTTTTTATGTTTAAGCCAAGCTTTTTCTTTTATATTTATAATAAAATGTTAGGAGAGAAAAGTCATGGCACAATTCTCATTTGAGAATTAAATTGGAGTACTTACAACTCGCCTATCAATAAAAAATCTTTTATTAAGCTTGTTTTTAGTGAAATGTTCAATCTTACACATTCCAGAAAATTGATTAAGTTTTTGAACAGTTCGAGACTTCGAGTTAACACTGCAAGCATGGCTAGATGATCTCCCATCAAATATCAATCTGAATCATCGATTCTAATCAAATGATGTCCCAATACGTTTATCATGGTTGAATGCATGCATATGTCTAGCATTAAGATCAAACAATCAAATGTTAATATTTGGGACTAGGGGTGAGCATAACTTGGGTAAACTTGACTTAATCGATCAAATTTAAGTAAATTGGGTCAATTAAGTCAATTGTTCAAATTTGAGTAAATCGGGTCGATTAATTCGATTAATTTGATTAAAGGGTTCGATTAAGTTGATTAACTCGGTCGGGTACGGGTAAAAAACAATTTCCTCGGTTAACCGACTTACCCGAATTATATTATTAAGGTTTTGAGCCTATTTTTATATTTATCCAACATCCCATGTCATAGCCAATATATCTACATATTTAACCCATTATGTTATTGTGGACTATTCTAATATATTATTACGGCACATTGTAAGTTTTTTTTTTTTTGGTTAAATGCACATTGTAAGTTTATGTTCTTAAAGAATTAAAAGTTAAAAGTATTTGTTAGAATATTATGGTTGCTATAAATATAGTCAATTTCTTTGTAGTTTTTTTTTTATCAGAATTTCTTTGTAGTTTGCACCCCTAGAATTTTTAGTTAATTCGATTATTACTCGAAATGATCGAAAAGTTCGATTAATCTGTCGCTCGAGTAAAGCTATATTTTCGATTTATCTGATTAAAATTTTTAAGGTGGTTGATTGACTCGGTTAAGAGATTTTCTTACCTGAATTATTCAAATTAATTAATCTAATGCTTACCCTTGTTTGGGACAAAATTGCAATCTTTCCAAATATAAGACATCAAATAGGTTAATTTGAAAAAAGAACATTTGATATCAACAAATGAAATTTCTAATGAATATATATGATTACAAAATAATGTTTTTCAAATATATATATATTAATAATTACAATTAAGTTACATTAATATTGTAGGTAGTAACTTAAACTGACCTGAATGCATGTCCAGAAGCACTCCCAAATAAATTGAAACGACAAATGAGGTCCTATCAACCCACATAGGCGGATTGAGAGATCGATGAAACCATTTCAAGTAATTTATTTTAACCTTTGTTTCGGTAAGCCATAACCTAAAGTGACTAGTAGTTTATTACAATCTCATATTCGTGTGTGTCCCAAAGCTTTTTTGGGCAGAAAGCTACTATATCCAATGGGCTGATTATAGTTTAATTAATTTTCTTTTGAGGTGGATTATATTGTAATTAACCATATATATTGCTGCAACCAAAGTCACATGGAGGTCGATGATTTCAATGTTAGATCAACCTTTCATCATATATATATATACACTCTTCATTTTCCTAAGCTACAAATTTTTTATGAATGTATATATCATGGACGGTTTACCTTGTTTCACTTTGAAAAAGATTATGGCTAAGCGTAATTTTGTAGTAGTACCGGCAATTAATAACTTGATTTATATTAATTCATTATCAACTATAAGTTTTTTTTGCTATATAGAACAACAAATTAAAAAGAGTCACAACCTTATAAACCCTCTCCCTGACTTATCATTAGCAACATCGAGCCTGCTCACTTCCTGGGGAACATTCTTGAGCTAAGGAAGCTAACAAGTCTGCACATCAATTTTCTTCATGACAAATATGCCTAACATCCATAATCCACTCTCCATGATGTTGAACCCTGCTGTCTTTTATGATAACAAAATAAACCCAAATATATCAGCTAATGTGTCTATTTAGTGTGCAGTAAAGTCTTTAACAGAGAAAGGTTGAGCAATGTAGACTCTTAAAAAGAAAGCTTCACAAGTGCCACTAATGTAGAGGAAGGCCATGAAATCTTAGTTGTGTGAAGAATACATAATTTCCAAAGGAGAACATTTGGAGGCAAAGTCAGTAGTTTCAGAAGGCAAAATTCATAACTAAAGAAGTATGATCAAATCAGAGTGCAAGAAGAATGTAAAAGTCAAGACTGAATTTTGAAGTTGGAAGAAAAATGGAAGTTATTGGTGTGATTAATGATATGGAGATTAAAGTGACTAGCAATTAGACAACAAACAGTACGGACACGCTAAAGCGTTAAACACTGTACGGACGCGCTAAAACTGTCAACAACCTGGCGCAACTAAAGGACAAAATAACGGGCAAATGCTTTAATTTGAACCCGATAACGGCTAGTTGGCTTGAGAGACTATAAGAATTCAAATCTAACCGTTGAGTTCAAATTTTGTAGCATTTTTGAAGATCTAAATAGTTTCTCTCTCCAGAATTTTAAAATCTCAACAAATCCAAGCTTTGCTCTCACTCTAATTTTTCTTAGTTGTTTAGATCTTCGTCTTGTGCTTAAAGATTACATCTTCAGTTTGTATTAGGCATGATCTTGTGTATTCTGATTTTTAAGGATCATTTCTACACTCTTACACTTTGTGTTTGTGATTGGTTAAGTGCGGGTTGTGCACTTGTGGTTGAAGTTTCGGGTTTGAAGCTTTGTGGTTGTAAAAAGGTGTTGTGATGACCAGGTTAACTTCTCTGATAGTGGATTCTGAAATCATTGGTATGTGATATCCAAGGTAGATGACGTAGGCGTGAAAAACTGGACCTCTATAAATCAAAACGTCTTCAATCTTCTATCCTTTCTCCAATCGTTCCAGTTTTATCTTTCCTTACTCTATTTACTTTTCACTGTTCAGTTGTTAACGTCTTTATTTATTTCCTTTGTACTTTCACTTGCTTCGTTTTCAGTTTGTGTTTTTATTTTTATTAGTGTCTTTAACTACCTGTTCTGAATTAGTTTCTTTAACACATTTCATAGAAGCCAAAAATTTTCGTTAAGTGTTATTCACCCCCTCTAGCATATCAAAGTGGACTGACAATCGGTATCAGAGTAAGGCTCTTGAGTAGATCGAACTAACAACCTCAAGAATGATCCATGATGGAATCATCAACAAGTCTCAACATCGCTGCTGAAGGACTTTCAATCAATCATCCTCCTCTTTTTGATGGCACTAACTATCAATTCAGGAAATCCCGAATGTTGAACTTCACTTGTGCAACTGATTTTGAAATGTGGGAAATCATCCAAGAAAGGCCATGGAAACCAACCAAAAGAGTTGAAGAGCGGTTCGTTGACAAGCCTAGAGCTTAATGGACGCAAGAGGATATAAAGAAGTATC
Organism: Corchorus capsularis; assembly: GCA_001974805.1. Taxonomy (NCBI): domain Eukaryota; kingdom Viridiplantae; phylum Streptophyta; class Magnoliopsida; order Malvales; family Malvaceae; genus Corchorus; species Corchorus capsularis. Next base: position 41,310 of record AWWV01012223.1, on the reverse strand, counting down.
AGCTGAACTTTAAAGCCATTAATACTCTTCACTGTGCGCTAAATGTTACTGAGTTTAATAGCGTCTCCACTTGCGCTACTGCAAAAGAGATCTAGGAGAGACTCAAAGTCACTTATGAAGGTTCATCTCAAGTCAAAGAATCAAAGATCAGTCTGCTACTGCAGTATGAGTTTGAAACATTCAAGATGATTCCTAAAGAGACAATGACTTCATTGATCGATAGATTCAGTAGTATCCCTAATCAACTGAGTCACTTGGGAAAAGATATCCAAGAAAGTGAACGAGTGAAGAAACTGTTAAGAGCACTGCCAAAATCTTGGAATCCTCTAACCACAGCCATTCGAGAATCAAGAAATCTCAACGACACTACATTTGACGAGATTTGTGGATCTCTACTTACTCATGAAGTAATAGCTAAAAAGATGTGAAGATGATGAGAAGAAAAAGGTTGCTGAGAAGAAAAGAGGCCTAACTCTGAAGGTCTTTACTCTTGAAGATGAAATTGATAGTCTGACTATTGATGACACTGATGATTGAATATGATGAAGAGACTACTCTCTTTACCAAGAGATACAAAAAACTCATTGGTCGAAGGAATCGTCTCTACAATAAGAACCTTAAGAGAGACAAATTCAAAGGTGAAGTCAACAAGCAGAACCAAGTAACATGCTTCAGGTGTAGAATGCAAGGACATATCAAGACTGATTGTCTTTTGAACAACAACGAGAATGAAAAGAAGGATAAGAAGAAAAAGAAGGCAATGACGGCTGCAACGTGGTCTGATAGTGATGCTTCTTCAACTGAGGGTAGTGACACTGATGAAGACATTAAAGCCAATCTCTGCCTCATGGCACAAGAAAATGAATATGAGGTAGTTGTTAAACCTCTTATTTCTTTTGATAATCTATAATTTGAATTTGATAGCATATACTATGATTTTGAGAAATTAGCTTCGAGGTATAAAACCCTCAAGAAGTTAGATTCTGGATTGATAAATGATATATACTGTTTAATGAAAGAACTAACTAGCATGTATGAAACAAAAGTCACACTTCAAAATGCATTTTAGCATGCAACAGAGGAAAAAGAGAAACTTGAGCATGAGTTGAATGAGCTCAAGAAAGCTAGCAGTAATGTCATTAACTCCTCTGGAAGCAATCACTTTAATGGTAACGGGAACCAAAGGAACTTTAGGCCTAGAGCTATGGTGTGCTATATTTGTGGTAGGAAAGGCCATCAATCTCCTGATTGTTATCAAAGAGATTGAAATCATTCTAAGATCAAAAAGATCTGGGTGCCTAAAGGAATCTATGTTGTTACTAACCAACAAGGACCCATTGTAATATGGGTACCCAAATTTGCAAACTAAAGACTGTGCATGCAGGTTGAGCATGAGCAAAATGGAGTATGTTTGAAGGCTCAACCTCAAAGAAAGAAGCTGTGGTACGTTGATAGCGGCTGCTGTAAACACATGACTGGTAATAATGAATAGTTCATTAATCTCACTAAGAAGCACGACAAAGATGTCACTTTTGTAGATAACTCCAAAGGGGAAGTTCAAGGAGTTGGTACAATTAAAGCAAACACAACAATCAATCAAGAATGTTTTATTGGTGAAAGGTCTCAAGTACAATCTGCTTAGCATCAGCCAACTTTGTCACAAGGGATGGAGAGTCGCCTTTGACTCTAGAAGCTGCTAGGTTAATGACATCAATACAAACAAGCTGATCTTCAACGGAAAGAGACACGGAAATGTATATATTGTCTACCTAAATGACTTGCAACTGAGCAAGGACGTGTGTCTCATGGTGAATGATGTCTCTCATAGCTGGTTGTGGCACAAGAGACTTGGTTATGCAAGTTTGAGCACCATTGTTAAACTCATTAGTAAGAATCTTGTCTCGGGCTTACCCAAACTGAATTTTAATGCTAACAAAGTCTGTGAAGCTTGTCAGTTTGGCAAACAGGTCATGAGCTCCTTTTAAAATCCAAAAATATAGTATCTACAACGAGAAAATAATAACCCCAAAAACACCACAACATTTTATTATTTGAGGGTTTACAGGGTTTGTTATAATAATGATCCCAACAAAATATAATGCATGGATTGTTAAATTTAAGATTAAAAAGATCTGTTTTACAAAGGATCCTCTGCAGGAGCTAACATGGCAGATAAGGTTTATAAGAACTACAACAAGACTCTGGAATAAGCTAAAGGGTATCACCTAGGCAGTCTTCTTCTCATAGAAAGGGCCAAGGTGAAGAATCTGATTACTGCCTTTAGCAAAAACTCATCGAATGATACTCGTTGCAAAACAGTAAAGAACAAAAAGACCGCGCTTGTTTTCATAGGTCAGTTGGAAAAGTGTTTTTCCAATGAACCTAAATATGGTATTTCAAACTAGCCATGGTGCAAAAACACAACATAAACTATAATTTTTAAGAGAGCCATTTTATATATCTACACATCGCTACACTATTTATAGCTAATAGCTGTAAAACAAAATTGACAGAGCTAGCAGAAAAAAACAAAACCAAAAAACAATATTATTTATAGCTGCAAAAAAAATGAACTGAACTAACAAAACTAGTTGGCTGAAACAAATGTCTTTTGTTTTCTAGTAAGTATTATCTTTATGTTTCTCTAATCTCTTTTTTTTATTCACTCTTTTTTTCTGTTCTAAACAATTTACTCTGTTAAAACAAAACGGTGATTGTTATTTTTGCTCTTGTTCAGTGTATCATAACAAGAGATCTATGACTCTTTTAAGGACAATGTATTCGACTGAGGAATGCTGAAAATTGTACTAAATATTTAAGTTGGTAGTTTTGTGTTTGTTGGACTTTAAGTGATTTTAAATATTTTGACTTAAAGTAATATTAATTAGATTTGGATTATGTACCCAAATGATGTTCCAAGCGATTTCAACACCCTACAAAGAAATCATTGTGAGTTTTTTGTTGTATTACAGGTAAAAAGATCATAAAAAGATATCTATGACTCTTTTAAGGACAATGTATTAACTGAGGAATGATGAAAATTGTACTAAATATTTATGTTGGTAATTTTAGGGTTGTTGGACTTTAAGTGATTTTAAATATTTTGACCTAAAGTAAAATTAATTAGATTAGGATTATGTACCCAAAAGATTATCACCTTGGAAGACTTCTTCTCACAAGCTAATGTGAAGAATCTAACTGATGCCTTTGGCAAAAACTCGCCAAAGGATATTCGTTGCAAAACACTAAAACACTAAAAGGTCACACTAGTTTTTATATGGACGTACCTTGAGATTATATTTTTCTATAAGAAATACCGAAATGAGCTTGTATACATGTTACAAAACCCCCAAGCGAATGCGAAAACCATACACAACAGAAATGCTACAACAGGTGCCTTAATAGAGAGTCCAAGAGTTGCCCCTCCAATCACCATTCCTATATCTATACTAAGACAATGGCAACAATAAGCATCCTTCCATGTAATATCGTCTTGTAGAGCTGCAACGTTGTCTCCAAACAACATGCAAGGACAAAACAAGCCTTTCAAAACTGGAACAAGATACCTACATACATACATACATACATACATACATACATATATATATATAAGAATAGTAATTGTCCAAACGTTCGGGTCCGGGGAACCTTGCCGAAACGACTTTGGAAATAGGAGTCGCCACTAATTTTTTTTTTCTAGGTGTGATTAGCCACCCACCAATCAAACTGATGGTCTCATGAGGTCTAAAGTTTGGCCTAGACCCACTAAACCTACGGTCCGTTCTTGTAACTTAAATCTAGGTTCGGGAGTTGGTTACACCCGGGGAAGGATTAGCACCCCCGGAACGCCCGTCAAACGACGGTACCTCTAGTCTAAACTAAAATCTAGTGGGTCTAAATAAAAACGGTTGCTTTTACCCTAATCTTGATTAGAAAGTGTTATAAATGAAAAAGAAAAATCATTTTAAAAACAAGTTAAAATGTCGAGAGTTTTGAAGAATACAATCGAACAACCATCAATTGATCCTTCTTTCAACTCTCTTTCACTGTTTGTTCTCTTGTTGAGTCTTCCGCACAGGGAAGAGATTTTGAAAAGGCTGTGTCAAAACTTTTTTTGTCATTTTTATTTTTTAACGGAAACTTAGTTGATTAATTTGTCAAAAATCTTGTTATTAGGAAAACTCACCCTAAAATTTAAAGTTTTAATTTTCGAAATAAGATTGGCTCAAAAAGATTCCATAATCTACTTCTGAATTAATTTTAATCTAATAGTGAAATCTTTCAACCAAAAACTTCACTTTTCAAATTAAAATTAATCCAAAAGGATTTATTGATCAATTTCCTAACTAATCTTAATCCAAAGTCAAAACTTTAATTCAAAGGGTTTACTTTTTATTAATCAACTTTGAAAATGTTTACCTTGAAAACTCTAGAATTGCCAATTTTTAATTTGTTTGAAAACTGAATAAGAGAACATAATTAAGAAAAACAATTTTGAAAACCCATTTTTATTACACCTTTTGATTTTCTAATTTTTTCTTTTTTTTATTTCTCTTTAATTTCTTAACCTAAATCTTAATTAATGCATGTATGAAATGATGAATGCAAAATCCGGTTATTAAAGTCAACTCACGTAACCCGGGTTATTGAAAGCCCTTCCCGGGATATATGCTCGGAACCCTGACGCATCCCGAGAAGAACCGTCTCATCCTCGGAGACATTCAGTGGCCCCGAAAACTCGACCACTCACTGAATGCCACTTCTTCGGAAGGGTTACAGTTATCAACTATCTTAAAGTGGCATGACATTTAATGCTCATATATACTGAAAATAAATATGCAATGTATGTGCTTAATTTCTTAAACTACACTAGTTATTAAGCTAACCAAGATTAATTATGAAAATCGAAAAACTTAATTACATAAACATTAAAGACTAAATCGAAAGAAATCCAAAATCTTAAGGGTCAATTTGGACAAATTGGGGACATTTCTACGCATCAAGAAAATGATTAGCAAAATTCAGGGACCAAAAAGAAAAACACTAATTACATCCCGACAACATAAAATCCAAGTTAATTACAATTCAAGAAAAATAACCTTTAAATGAAAGTTTTGATTTTCAAACTAAGATTAATTCAAATAGATTCACCAATCCCTCCTTGAGTTAATTTTTAATCTAAATAATTAGACCTTTTAATTCAAATCTTGGGTTTTCCAAATTAAAATTAGCCCATAATGATTAAACTTATTTACCAAGCTAATTTTAACTTAAAAATTCAAGCTTTAAATCAAAGATTTCATTTTTATAATTAAAATCAACTCAAGAAGTAATCAAGAATCCATCTTTGAATCAACTATAATTTAAAAATCAAAACTTTATACTAAAGGCTTGATTTTCTTTTAAGTCTAAATTAAATTCCAAGGAAAATTACCATCGAATTCTACTCATTTTTTTTATTTATTTCATCATGCTATAGCAAACAAAAATCACAACTTCAACATAGAAACTAGCAACTTAAACTTCTTAGACAAAAAATAAACCATTAAAGCAACATAGATCTAATCCATTATATTTTATCAACCAAATGTAGACACCCGTTTTTGGTTATATATCCTTTTATTTAGATTAAATTTTTCTTAAATTGTGGTAAAAGAACATTTTGGTTAATTTCTGTTTCATTTTAACCTTTAGGTGAAATGATAGACTTAGTAAGCCCTTTTCTAAATTAGCATGTATTTTAATTGGTAAATTTGTGCATTACATCCTTAGCATCCATTCCTACAATAAAACTCTCATTTCTTAATTGGGGCAAAATCATTTCCTTTTGAGTAATATTGTTATCATTTTGGGACCTTTGGGTCTTTGCTTTAGGCCTTCATGTTTGGGTTTTTCCTTTGCCTTTTGGATTTTTGCTTTGGGTTATAATTGGTTAAGATGAATTTCCCTTTTATCCCATTGCAAAATAATAAAAGCTGATTAGTTTCGTTTTCTTCTATACAAACAAAAAGATATTTTCCATTTCATTTGTTCCTCAATTTACAAAAAACAGAATACTTGGGTCATTAACATTAAGTTGCAAAAGTTCCAAGGGTACATAAATAATTGTAGTACTTTCAATGTTTCCAGATTCACAAATTACATCAGAGAGCTAAATTCCATTATAGATATACAACAAAATGAAAATTACAAGAGCTTTTGTTCCTTTGGAAGTCTCCTCTCCTTCTCCTGTTTTCCCCTTCTTTTAGGGTCTCACTTTCAGATTCTAGGTCTCTCCTTCAAGGCAAAAATAAATCATATAGCATGCACATAAACTCATATAGCATGCACATAAACACCAAAAAACAGAACATTCATAAGGCATTTTCAATATGCATTCACTGCTAGCAAGCATTCTAAGTTCATTGTCAATTCATCAACTGCATTTAGCATAAATTAGCAGGCGGAATCAAATTCATAGGATTACAGGAAAATCAAAGACAAATTCAGAATGGCAAAAGACCAACTTAGCTCATTTAAGCATGGCCAATTCAACAAGCAGAATCCCAGAGCAGAGTAAGCAATAACATGTCATTCTCAAAACAATGAATGTTTAAGACACGAAGTAGACAAAAACAGGCAAGTGATACAATAAGGAAAATGGTACCATAGTTGGCGAAATAACAAGCAGATTCATCATGAGGCAGCCATACAAGATCAATTTCCAAGGCATTTGACAAGTCAACAGAGCAAGGTTAAACAGAAACTCTAAGACCAAATTTCAGGGCATTAAGGAAGCTTAGCAAAAGAGGGGCTAATGGAATTGAGCAAAGCCACAGCATTCAGCACAATCAAGAGCATGTCAATACTCATGTCTCCACATTTAACATGTATCTTTGCATGGTAAGATCAAAACAAAAACAAGTCAGCTGAACCCAGGAGGATCAAATGCAAGCTTTAGCAATGGTAAAAATGACAAGAAATTCAGCAAACTAGTGGCACTTGGAAGACAGTCTCAGCATCAAGCGATCAAAGTCAGCAAAATGCAGATGATAGACAAGAACATTTACACTTCAATATAGAGCAAACTAAACAGGTTCATGGGTCCAGTCAATACAAATTCAGTTTCAAGCAACTCAATGAGCAATATCATTGTACCAAGTAGCACACATCAAAGCAAGAATCAGTGGTAATAAGATCAAGTCAAAGTCAAGTTGCAGTAGTAAAATTGCAAGGTGCAAGACAATGCAGCAGTGTCAATTTAAATGATTACAGCTTTTTCATGCATATACACCCATGACCGCCGCATTTCAAGACAATTAGCAATTTTAGCAGAGGTGAGGGTTCACCTTAGTTACTTGCTGGATTTTATGGGTTCTTGGAGAAGGGTCAGTATTTTGATTCAGCAACCTGCAGAAAGAAACCCGTGTGAAAAAGATAAAGTAATTTGAGGGAATTAAATGGGACAAATGAATTGTGGAGAAAATTGGTTCACCGGAAGTTGTGTTGGCAGTTTTGTATTGGCCCCATGGCACCAGCTGGCATCCTGGTTGGCAAATATTGTCACCTAAAATAAAAAGGGAAACACGTGAACAAGCATTCTCCCATCATGAAAACACATACAAGCAGACAAAATAACGCTGCCACTAGCCTTTGTTAAGTGACACACACACAAATGGTCTATCCTAAAGTCGTGTGTTCCATGAGACACCATGCCAACTGGCACAAGAAGCCAAAACATTAGTTGGTTGTACTACAAGTGCGCTGCCACAGATAGGTTTTACATTGCAGCAGTGATCATGAGCAACAAACAAAAGGGGTGGAAAATCAGAAATTTACCCTTTAAGTTGTCCAACTGGCATTGGTTCCCACCTTCAAGATCGGCTCAGGATTGGTTCGAACCATTGGCCCCTGCAAGGAGAGTGAGGTAATTAACAAAATAGCAATTGAAAGAAAAGGGCAAATATTCAAGAACCGTGGGATAAAAACTTACGGCTGAAATTGGAGAACCATGGGCAGTATATAAGCAACATTTTAGACAAAAAAGAGGTAGGGGAAAGGGTTTTGAGGAGGCAGAGAGAAGAAGCAATAGGGTTTTTGGGAAGGGTTGTAGAATAAAAAAACTAGGGTTCATAGAGTTCTGGGTCCTTTAGCAAAAAATACAAAAAAAGAGACATTTTCTTTTAGTCTTCGAGGGTTTTTAGTTCATGGTTTTTCAGGAACAAAAAGAGACACAAAAAAAAGGGAAAGCAGGGGCCTTTAGAAAGGGTATTGGAGAGGAAAGAGACTAGGTTTCAGAAATTTAGATTCCGGATTTAGAGGTTTGAAGGAGGAATTTAGATTAAGTCTTCATAGCAGAGGGTATAACGGTTTAGTTTAAGTCGGAATAAGGGATTTTGGAGTTATGTATTTCAGATTTATGATTAGTTTAGTGAGAAGGGAGAAGGAAGGGAGCAGAGAAGCATACCTTCGAAGGGATTTGATCCGGCGGTGGGATATGGAGATCGGAAGCTTCGATTTTAGTACGGCTTAGGCTTGTTTGGGAGGTTTAGGGGTTGCTTTTGGCGAAACCGACACTGCCGCTGGGTTTAGGGAGCCGATGAGAGCTTTTCTGCAAAGTTTCAGCTTCAACGGAGAATGACCGGAGCTTCGACAAGGCGAGGAGTGGCGGCGGAGTGGCTGAGGAAACCAGAGGGTGGCGGCGGCTGGGTTAGAGAAGAAGAAGAGATATGAGGAAGGGAAAAGAGATGAGGTTTTATACAAACCCTAGAGCCCGACCTGTTTCCAATTTGATGACCCGCGGTTCGACGTGCTTCAAGTAAGGGTTAATTCTTTTCAATTAAGTCCCTACATTAGTGCAATCAGGTTCTAGTTCTGTGCAATTGAGTCTTATTAGTCATAGTTTAGTTCAATTTGAGATTTAGGTTAGTAATTAATTTGAATTAGTTTTTAGTTTTCAATGATTAATTAATTTAGATTTTTACAAAATTAGATTTAATTAACTCGGGATTGATATTAGTGACTTGGTCTTTAGTAAAATAGTTTGGAAAATTGCTAGATAATTTAGAATCCAAAAAGAGATGTTTTTGCTTGGATAGTGTAGTTCATGTGGTTAAGTAAATTAATTTTAGAGCTTAATAAGTAAGCGATTAGAAATTATCTTAGTAATGTGGAAGTAAAAATGCATTTTGGGAAGTTAGTAAATTAGAATTTTGGGTTTTAGGTATGTTATTTAAGGTTTGGGTTTTGATGCTTATAACTGGATGGTTTGGGCTTAATACTTATTTACTCTTTGGGCTTAATGGTTTTAATCCAACATAGGTATAATAAAATTACAATTTAGAAATAGCTTCATATGCATCCATAATTAAATTCCATACTAATGTTGTCAATGACATGCTCATGAGACTAAAATTGAAATGATTCCCGTGAAGGGAAAGAAAGGCGGCTCATTCATGCGTGTCTGAGTTTGCTCGCCTTCTCCTGGAGGCTTGGAAAATTCCGAAAGACATTTACCATTTATTTGACGGTGTCTGAAGGACTTCCTCGTATAAAGAATGGGTAACAATTCTCAAATTGGAATTTCATGCATCATGTGCATTCATGCCTTAAAGAGTTTAGTGTATCAATAAATTGAGAATCGTAGCAGAAAAATCTAAAAAAAGGGAAAAGAAAGAAAATGGGATCAGTCAGAAAAGTAAAAAGGGTAATCAGAGTAATTAAGTTCCAAAAAGTAAAAAAGGCAATCAGTAATTAAGTTCAAAAAGAAAAAAAGAGTAATCAGTGATTAAGTTCAATAAGAAAAAAGCAATTAGTAAAGAGTAAAGTGGTAATCCAGTAATTAAATTCAAATAGTAAAATAGTAATCAGTAAAAAATAATGGTAATCAGTAATAGGTAAAATGGTAATTAGTAAAGAACAATATGGTAATCAGTAAAGAGTAATAGTAATCAGTAAGAAGTAATGCAATCAGTAAAAAATAAAAAGGTATCTGAAAGGATAAAATGGTAATTAGTAAAGAGTAAAATAATAATCAGTAAAGAGTAATAGAAATCAGTAAGAGGTAATAGTAAACAGTAAAAAAGTAAAAAGGTAATCAGTAAAAAGTAAAAAGGTATCTGTAAAGGGTAAAATGGTAATTAGAAAAGAGTAAAGTAATAATCAGTAAAGAGTAATAGTAATCAGTAAGAATTAATAGTAAACAGTAAAAGTAAAAAGGGTAATCAGTAATCAAGTTCAAAAAGTAATGATAATCAGTAAAAATAAAATAGTAATCAATAAAAAAGTAAAAAAAAAATAATAATCAGTAAAGAGTAAAATGATAGTCAGTAACTAAATTCAAAGAGTAAAATAGTAGTCAATAAACAAGAAAAAGAAGAAGAGTAAAAAGTGGTAATTAGTAAAAAAAAAATAGTAAGAAAAGACTAATCAGTAAAAAGAGTAAGAAATGAGCAAAAAATGGTGATCAGTAAAAAAGAGTAAGAAATGGTGATTAGTAAAAAAGAGTAAGAAATGGTGATCAATAAAAAAGAGTAAAATGTGGTATTCAGTAAGAAAAGGGGTACTCAGTAAAAAAGAGTAAAAATATGGTAATCAGTACAAAGAGTAAAACATGGTAATTGGTAATCAAGAAATAAAAGGGTAATCGATAGTAAGATATAAGTTAATTTAATCAAAGGTCAATAAAACTCTTTTAATATGGCATGAAAAACTTAAGGATAGGGACAACCAATAATAGAAACCCACAGTTAAGTCTAGACTAGTCAGTGCCGTCTTCTGACGGGCGTCGTGGGGGTGCTAATCCTTCCCCACGCGTACCCGACTCCCGAACCTTTTAGACTCTGGTTAGAAGACCGTTTATTAGGTTTAGTGTTACCTTCGCCAAGCTAGGGTCAACATTAGGCTTAATAATCTGATAGGTGGCTAATCACACCTAGGTAAAAAAAGATTAGTGGCGACTCCCATAGGATTTCAGTAGCAAATCCCCTTTAAATCATTCAATGGTAGGGTTCGGACCCCCCGGACCCGGACGTTGCGAGACCAAAGACAAAACTTTGTCACTAAAAATCTAAGCTTTTATCAATATCATCACTTTAATCATCAAATCACCATGATAACCACATAAACATATATGAATTAATTAGAATAAACATCAGCAATCACAAAGTAGAAACAAAACCAAGTACAAGAAGCAAACAAAGCCCAAATCGCATGAACTGATATCATAAATGAGTAAATTGAAGAGAAAAGGGAGATTACCTACTTAAATGATGTCGTTTTGGCCTGGATGTTCTTTAAGTCGGGCTCTCCTTCTTCCTCTTCCTTTACTGCTTGAATCGTTGAAACAACAACAACGAAACCCTAGCTCAAATCGCTCTGCAACTGCGCTTCAACTTCCGATCCTTGACTTCTCACCGACGATCAACACCCAAATTACAGATTTAACAACCCAAGAAACGAAACCCCTCAAAGAAACAAGTAAAAAAAATCGAAGATTTGAAGCTTTCAATCTGCAAGAATCGAAGTGTAAGAGGGGTGAAACGATTTCTGAGCACAGCCAAAGGATTTGCTACTGTGAAACAACATCAATTCCCTATTTCCTTACCCTTCCTTGCTTCCTTTCGAAAATTCCAGAGAGATAGAGAGACAAAGAGAGAAATTCAAGAACCCTCGATTCTACCCCCCTTTCTCTTACTAAAACTGACCTCCCCCGTTCATCCGTACCAAAGCCTTATTTAAAGGCAGCAACCAATCCTCTCCCTACCCTCCGATTCCTCTCTCTCCCTTATCCTTTTCTTAGCTAACCAATTTTGTCCCTTGTGCAGCTGAATTTGCCATCGAGAAGGGGATAAGAATGAGCTGGCACCGATGCTTCCCAAGAGGTAATTTCCTCTCCAAATTTCATTTCTTTTTCTGTTATGCTGAAATTTTCCTTTGCTTATCACTAATTTTGTCTCCTTTCAGAATCAGTTAGCATTGTAGAAAGAAAGGGCTGAGTTGGCGAGGAGGAATCTCTTCAGGTATACCTCTCTCTCTATGACTAACTGAATTGGCTTGGATGATTGTTTGATGAATCTGCTTTGTTGACTTTGGGCATATCCCCTGATTTTTCTTTACAATGCAACAAATAAAAAATGTGATAAGTGCCATGAACATGCTTGCTGAATTATGTCCTTAAATGTGTGCTATGTGATAGCATGACAAATTCTGTTTCCTTGCTTGAGCTTGCTGCCATCTGCAATTTATCTTAATTTGCAACCTGAGCTGCACTTTAAATGTTTGTCCCTTGTTTTGCTGTGTTTAGCTAGAGGCATTGTTAAGAGATTTTCTTTTAAGGCCATGAATTGATCTTAACAGTCACAGTTAGTCATTTCATTCCCCAAGCCATTCCATGTTTCTGATTTTGTATGTTCATCGTTGCACTTAGCTGGAGCTAGAGTGTAATGGTCGCTGCTTTGTTGTTAAGTTTTTGCCTTTGAGAATTAGCTTCTGATGGCTTGACTTGTTGGAATGAATGACAAGCATGTGATTTGGTTTTACCCTGTCTGCCTCTACTTTCAATCTATGCATTGTGCCATGAATTCAATTTCTTGATGTGTGGTTGCCACTATTTCCAATCCCTCATGTATAATTCTCTGAATTTCCTTTGTAGGGCTAACAAGAAACTTGCAGTTTTGAAAATATGGCCTTGTTGTGATGAGCAATGAGTAAGGACACCTAGCAAAACTTGATACCCCATGTATGGCGGTAGTTAGCAAGTGGCAGCACAGTTGACAAGAGTTACTTTGTTAAACCAAAAAAATGATTGTTATGTTTGTTCTTGATCAGTTTGCTGGCTTGACTTTGAGGTTTTGGAGGAGTTTAAAGAATAAAGGTTGAAGTTTTTAAAAATAAAAGTTTAGGCCCTAAAATATTGGCTCTGCCTTGTGAGTTTTTTGTTGTATTTACAGGTAAAAAGATCATAAGAAATATATCTATGACTCTCTTAAAGACAATGTATTCAACTGAGGAAGGCTGAAATTTATTTTAAATATGTATGTTGGTAGTTTTAGGGTTGTTTGACTTTAAGTGATTTTAAATATTTTGACTGAATGTATTATTAATTGAATTAGGATTATATACCCAAACAATTATCACCTCGGCAGACTTCTTCTCATAGAAAAGGCTAAGGTGAAGGATATTCGTTGCAAATTACTAAAACACTAAAAGGTCAGGCTAGTTTTAATATGGACGTATCTTGAGATTATATTATTTCCGTAAGGAATATCGAAATGAGCTTGTATACATGTTACAGAACCCCCAAGTGAATGCGAAAGGCATACTCAACAGAAATGCTACAACAGGCTCCTTACAAGAGAGACCAAGAGCTGCCCTTCAAGAGCTGCCCTTCTAATCACCATTCCTAAATCTATACTAAGGCAATGGCAACAATAAGTATCCTTCCATGTAATATCATCTCATAGAGCTGCAACGTTGTCTTCAAACAACATTGAGGGATAAAAGAAACCTTTCACAACCGAAACAAGATATATATGTATACATATATATATATAAAAGAATTATAATAATGATAAATTCACAACACAACAAAATACAATTATAAAGCTATTCATAGCTACAAGAAAATAAACTGAAGTAACAAAACTAGTTGGTTAAGACAAATGTCTTTTTCTTTTCTGGTAGCTATTATCTTTATGTTTCTCTTATTGTTTTCTTTTTTCAGTTCTTAACAAGTTACTTTGTTAAAACAAAACAATGATTGATATGTATGTTCTTGTTCCGTGTGCTGGTTTGATTCAGAGGTTTTGGAGGAGTTTAAAAAATAAAAATTGAAGTTTTAAAAAATAAAAATTTAGGTGCTGATGTATTGGCTCTAATATTTTGCCTTGTGAGGATTTTGTTGTATTTACAAGTAACAAGATCATAAGAAGATATCTATGACTCCTTTAAGGACAATGTATTCGACAAAGGAATGTTGAAAATTGTACAAATTATTTATCTTGATACTTTTAGGGTGGTTGGATTTTAAGTGATTTTAAATATTTTGACATAAAGTAATATTAATTGGATTAGGATTATGTACCCAAACGATTATCACCTTAACGGACTTCTTCTCACAATAAGGCCTAAGGTGAAGAATCTGACTAATGCCTTTGGCAAAAACTCGCCAATGGATATTCGTTGCAAAATACTAAAACACTAAAAGGTCACGTTAGTTTTTATATATACATACCTTGAGATTATATTATTTCTGTAAGGAATACCGAAATGAGATTGTATACATGTTACAAAACCACCAAGCGAATGCAAAAGCCGAACACAACAGAAATGCTACAACAGGCTCCTTACAAGAGAGACAAAGAGCTTCCCTTCCAATCAACATTCTTATAATTATACTAAGCAATTGCAACAATAAGCATCCTTTCATGTGATATCGTCTCGTATAGCTGCAACATTGTCTCTAAACAACATGCAGGGACAAAAGAAACCTTTCAAAATTGAAACAAGATATATATATATATGTAATAGAATTGTAATAATGATAAATTCACAACAAAATACAATTACAAAACTATTCTTAGCTACAAGAAAATAAACTGAACTAACAAAACTAGTTAGTTAAAACAAATGTCTTTTTTTTCTAGTAGCTATTATCTTTATGTTTCTCTAATCGGTTTTTTTCTTTTCAATTCTTAACAAGTTACTTTGTTCAAACAAAACAATGATTGATATGCATGTTCTTGTTCGAGTGTGCTAGTTTTAATCAAAGGTCTCGCTAGTTTTTATATGGACGTACCTTGAGATTATATTATTTCTGTAAGGAATACCGAAATGACCTTGCAATATACATATCACAAAACTCCCAAGCGAATGCAAAAGCCGTACACAACACAAATGCTACAACAGGGTCTTTACAAGAGAGACCAAGAGTTGCCCCTCCAATCACCATTCCTATATCTATACTAAGACAATGGCAACAATAACCATCCTTCCATGTAATATCGTTTCGTAGAGCTACAACGTTGTCTCCAAACAACATGTTGGGACAAAACACACCTTTCAAAACTGAATCAAGATATAATGTGTGTATGTGTGTATATATATATATTATATATAGAAGAATTGTAATATTGATAAATTCACAACACAACAAAATGCAATTATAAAACTATTTATAGCTACAAGAAAATAAATTGAACTAACAAAACTAGTCGGTTAAAACAAATGTCTTCTTTCCCTGGTAGCTATTATCTTTATGTTTCTCTAATCGTTTTTTTTTCATGTTCTTAGCAAGTTACTTTCTTAAAACAAAACAATGATTGTTATGTTTGTTCCTGTTCAGTGTTCTGGTTTGATTCAGAGGTTTTAAAGGGGTTTAAAGAATAAAAATTGAGGCTTTAAAAACCAAAAATTTAAGCTTTGATATATTGGCTCTGATATTTTACCTTGTGAGCTTTCTTTTGTATTTATAAGTAAAAAGATCATAAGATGAGATCTATGACTCTTTTAAGAACAATGTATTCGACTGAGGAATGCTAAAAATTGTATTAAATATTTATGTTGGGTTTGTTGGACTTTAAGTGATTTTATTATTTTGACCTAAAGTAATATTAATTGGATTCGGATTATGTACATAAAGGATTAATATCACCTTGACAAACTTCTTCTCACAGAGATGATTAAGGTGATGAATCTAAATGAGGCCTTTGGCAACAACTTGCCAAAGGATATCCGCTGCAAAATTGCAAAGCACAAAAAGGTTTCGCTAGTTTTTACATGAACATACCTTGAAAATATATTTTTTCTGTAAGCAGTACCGAGATGAGCTTGAATACATGTTACAAAACCCCCCAAAGTGACAGCGAAAGGCGTACATAACAAAAATTCTACAACAGGCTCCTTACAAGAGAGACCAAGAGCTGCCCCTCCAATCATCGTTCTTGTACCTATACTAAGTCAATGGTAACAATAAACATCATTCCATGTAATATCGTCTTATACAGCTATAACGTTGTCTCCAAACAATATGAACAGACAAAACAAACCTTTCAAAATTGAAACAATATATATATATATATATATATATATATAAGAATTGTAATAATGATAAGTTCACAACACAATAAAATGCAATTATAGAACTTTTCATAGCTACAAGAAAATAAACTGAACTAACACAACTAGTTGGTTAAAGCAAATGTCTTTTTTTGGTAGCTATTATCTTTATGTTTCTCTAATCATTTTTTCCTCTTCTTAACAAGTTACTTTGTTAAAAGAAAACAATGATTGTTATATTTGTTCCTGTTCAGTGTGCTAGTCTGATTCAGGAGTTTTGGAGGAGTTTAAAGATAAAATTGAGGTTTTAAAAACTAAAAATTTACTCTCTGATGTATTGGCTCTGATATTTTGCCTTGTGAGTTTTCTGTTGTATTTACAAGTAAAAAGATCACAAGAAGAGATCTATTACTCTTTTAAGGACAACGTATTGTCGCAACGTTTACGACCGAGGGCGAAACTACCCTTTTTGGATACTTACGGGTTCTTATGGGAGTCGCCACTAATCTTTTTTTTTTTTACCTAGGTGTGATTAGCCACCTTATCCGATTATTAAGTCTAATATTAACCTTAGCTTGAAAGTAATACAAAACCTAATAAGGTCTGCTTAACCAGAGTCTATGGTTCGGGAGTCGGGTACGCGTGGGAAAGGATTAGCACCCCCACGACGCCCGTCAAAACGACGGCACTGACTCGTCTAGGACTAACTACGGGTTTCTATAGTTGGTTGATTCCCCTCTTAAGCCTTAATCTTTCATGCCCTATTTTATACTTTGTCGTAATTAGTTCTTCGTTTTATGCTAAATTCTTACTTGCGTTTTTTACTCAATTATCCGGATTGGGCCAATTTACTATTGCCTTTATTTTGACTTAATTTAATTTGGATTAAGTCAATTCATTATTTCCTTCCCTTTATTGACTCAATTTTTATAAATCAAGCCCTTTTATTATTTTGCTTAATCTCTTTTCTAGATTAAGCTCTTTATTGACTTCACTTAATTACCCTGAATTACGTTCTTTATTTTACTTAATTTCCTTTTCTGAAATTAAGCATGTGTCTTTTTACTTAATTTCCTTGAAATTAAGGCAGTCTTTCCTTCACCTAATTTCCTTGAAATTAAGTCAGTCTTTTCTTTACCTAGTTTCCTTGAAACTAAGCCAGTCCTTTTTTTTTTACCTAGTTTCCTTGAAACTAAGCCAATTCTTTTTTACTTAATTTCCTTGAAATTACGCCAGACTATCTTTACCTAATTTCCTTGAAATTAAGTCAGTCTATTCTTTACCTAGTTTCCTTGAAACTAAGCCAGTCTTTTATCAGCCTAATTTCAGTCTTCTTTCAGTCTGATTTCAGTCTAATATCAGTCTTTTTTCAGTCTAATTTCAGTCTTTTTTCAGTCTAATTTCAGTACTCTTTCAGTCTGATTTCAGTTTAATATCAATCTTCTTTCAGTCTATTTTCAGTCTAATTTCAGTATTCTTTCAGTCTGGTTTCATTTTAATATCAGTCTTATATCAATCTAATTTCAGTATTCTTTCAGTCTGATTTCAGTTTAATATCAGTCTTATATCAGTCTAGTTTCAGTATTCTTTCAGTCTGATTTCAGTTTAATATCAATCTTATATCAGTCTAATTTCAGTCTAATATCAGTCTTCTATCAGTCTAATTTCAGTTTAATATCAGTCTAATTTCAGTCTAATATCAGTCTTCTATCAGTCTAATTTCAGTCTAACTTTCCAATCTTCTTTTCAGTCTTCTTTTGCCTAATTTCCTTGAAATTAAGCCAATCTTGTTTACTTAATTTCCTTTCTTAAAATTAAGCCTGTGTTCTGATGTTTTTACTTAATTACTATGGATTAAGTCTTTTAACTGCTGTTTTTACTTAATTTCTATGAATTAAGTCCTCTGATTGTTGCTTTTACTTAATTTCTATGAATTAAGTTCTTTAACCGCTTTCTTTACTTCTTCTTAACTTCTCTTAATCATATTGGATTGAAGCTTACTTCTTTCCATGAAATTAAGATCTACTTATCTTAACTTCCTTTTATTCACACTGAATTAGAGCTTTAATGGTGCACAGGATGCATGAATTCCGGTTTAATCACATTGTACCCAAATATTTATACGAGGAGAATTATTTGGGCACCTTCCACTTGATTGGTAAGATCCCCAAATTAATGCCCCAAGCCTAGGAGATTAAGATTAAAATGGACAAGTATTGTCACATTTCACTTAATTATTCCATCATCGGTGTCAATTTAACTTTTTCAAATGAGCATAATATCAACAATATTTATGGAAATTATCACGGATGCAAAAATGCTTTATGACGTGTATATTTTCTATTTTTCATATAATTAGTAAGTTAAATTACTAAATTATTATCAAAAATGGAGATCTGAGGACCTAATTGAATAAGCTAACAAGTTGCTAGGCTTAAATGCATGAAATTTAGGATTGAATTGAACAAGAGTCAGAAGCTATACCTGAAATTAAAGATTCTACCTCGTGATTTGCTGAAGTGATGCCGTTTTAGGAACTGCCCGTACGGCCTATAAAGCTTTCTCCTTTTCTTCTTTCTTCAAAACTTCTCCTTCTTCCTCTAGAAACCCTAACTATTCTTACGCCGCCGCCTGGGGTGAGCTCTGCCACGACGGAGCTACCAATCATCGCCGATCCGAACAAATGCCTCCAGAATGGCTCGCCTCTTTCCTCTCTTTCCGAATCTGACCTCAGATTCAACGTTAGACCCCTCTAACCATTAGGAACTCAAATTACCCGAAAGCTTCAAACTTTCTCGATCTCTTAGTTCTATGACTGAATCTCTCTAGTTTTCAACTATGTGATTTCTTTCCTCATTCTTGATCTTTCTATGGGTTTGACTTGTTTAAACTGATAGCCCGAAATTTGATATAGGGACACTAGTTTGAAAGCTTGGCGGCGTCTTCCCTCTCTAGATCATCCGCCTATCTCTGAAGGAAGAAGATTGTTATTAAAAGGGTTAAAACACCCTTCAAACTGAGGTAAAATCTCCACCCTTCTTCCTTATCCTGTGGCTCTCCCATTTCCGTACCTTGAATCTCAAAGTCCCGGCGGCACTGCTGCCGGGAAGACCCTGCTTTCAGTCTCTCTTATTCTTTTTAGATGCCTTCATTAATCAATCCGAGAACTTTCTCTTCACTGTTGATTTCGTCAAAGGCCAAAGCCCCTTTTTTTTCTTTTAACCCAAGATTTGAACTTATGAATCCTAATTCCCAATCTCTGCAGAATTTTCTCCCTCTAAAGTCTTCCCCCCCCCCCCCCGCCATGAATTTTCTCCCCTCTTTAAAGATAAGATTCTTCACCTGCTCCCCTTGCCAGCTACGCCTATTCGCCAGCTATTTCTTCTTATCCCCAATTTCCTAATTTTCTTCTAGGCGCTTCCTGATATTTGTCTCTGTATGGCGTAGGTGTTTTAACCAGATAAGATTGGAGCGGGGAAATGGGGTGAGTCATCACCTTCCTCTGTTTCCTCGAAATTTCCTTCCCTCGTTTTGTCTTTTCTGAAGCCAGGAGATGCTGAGTTGGATGTCGCGCTGGCAAGGTAACGAATCTTCCCTCTCTTTGTGTATTTGACCGAATTTGGGCATTGTTGATTGTTGGATTGGGCTGAATTCCTTGCTGGTTTATGGACTACAAAATGCTACTAATATAACCATGTATGCTTTGAACTAACACGACATAAACTAAATGCAATGTCCAAGAAACTTATTTATCATGCCGAAATGTGCCATGCTGGATGTTAAATGCTATAAAGTTCTGCATACTATATGCTTATTCCCATGGTTTTTTTGCTTCTGTCTCCTATGACTTGCCTAAAGTTAACCGAAAATCCATTGCTATGCACAATATTAATTGAACTCTGAAAGATTGCTAAATGCTTTTCTTCTTGATTAAGTCTAAATAAAATGCATACTCTGCACTAAAATGCAACTGAAGCTATAAGATGCAGCAAATTAATGATATCTATGTGGGTGCCATGTATGCACTTGTCTCTGTCTTTGTTTAAACCTATTACTATGTTAGCCATTGTCTTGGTCTTCATTAGTCTCTGTATTTTCTCAGGTCTACTGTATCGAACCTGTTTGAGCTTTCCCCTTTCATATAAAGCTTCTAAATTGTCACTGAATGCTACCCCTTTGCTCTTGCATCTTTCCCATATCCATGACTTGATTCCATAGGCTGCACTTTGTCTGGGTGCCATCTCCTTGTGCTTGTCTTGCATACTACTGAAAAATGGTGTTATGTTTCTTTTTACTTTGCATGGTTGGCTTTCTGTCTCTTTCCCATTTTGAGTTTATTCTGAACAGCTTTGACTCTGTGGATATAAATTCCTTGTTGTTACATTGTTACCAACTTTGATTTGTGAGTGAAGAGGCTGCTGCTAACTTAGTTCATGATCTGCTTTGTTGAATGCTTTGGTTAACTGTCTTGTATTCATATAAAGTGCACTGTGATGTATTTGCCTTTGAGAACTTGTTTATTTGCTGTGTCAAGTGTCTGAGCCTCAAAATAACTAAAAATTAGTCTGGATGTACCCTGCTTACAATTGTTTTTATCCTGCCTGTTTTGCATTGCTTGCTTGCTTGCTTACTGGATGACCATCTTTGTCACTTATTTGCTGTTGAACTGAACTTGAGTGGTTTCAATTGCACATTGAATGTTTTGCTGAATTGTCATGCTTTGATGAATATTACTGTTGTGTGCTGTTGTGTTGCCCTATCTAGTGCCAACTTCCTTCTGCCTGTGTTACTTAATCACTGTTGGAATCCATTGCTTGTCCTGTCTCATATTTCATCTTTTCTGTCTTAGCAGCCTGCATTCTACTTACTGCATGCATTCACTTCTTATGGCCTTGATGGGGTGTTGAGATCTGGAATTTGATCTTGATCCTCCCAATCCCTAAGGCCTACAACAATCTTTCACTCCATCCTTGCATGTTTGTTGTAATTACATGGCTCTTGTTGTATGCTCCACATTCCTCTCATGCACAGCCCTGCACATGAGGTCTTCTAAAAGATTTTCAACGCACGAGTGCATGCTTGTTTGACGACCCTTGGATACTTCTTTGTCTTATTTTATGATCCTGTATTACCTTTGCATTCTATCCATGTCCTCCAAACCTTCTCTCGGCTCTCACCAATCCATGGTGTTCGGCCCTGAGTTTGGGGGCACATTTTGTTAAACATTGCTTCTCCTCTTTCCTTTTAACATGCAGGAGTAAAGTTCAACAAAGGCGATACAAAATTGCTACAATTCCATCCATGATACAAGGAAGAAGTGAAAGACTCGTTGCTTTGAAATCCACTTTCCCTTCTTGTAATTTCTTTATGTGCCCAAGGATTATTCTTCAAGAGAAAATGTTTTCCTAGTGTTGTAAGGAGAACCATTTAAATGCAAACTGAAGTTACTATTTATCTTTATTACTTGTGATGTAAATGCCGACATGCTACTTTTATTTATTTCTTCTGTATTCGATTTCCCTCCTTTGAGTATTAGTAATTATTCATCTCGTGTACTTTTTATTCCAAAACAATAAAAAGGTTACATTAACTCTTAAGTGCAAGACTCCTCTGCTCATATGTAATCTTAATTGATACTATGTAAGCCCAACTCCAAGTAAATAGTTAATTAAGAAAACATGGGTCCAAATGCGCTATTTTTATTCTTGAAGAGACACTGATTAAGCCCTCTCTCTAGCATGCTGAGATCATTTATTGCCCCCAAAAGTGACCAAAATATCCCTGAAACGAAAGATGACCGAAATGTCCCTGAAATGACCAAAGTGCCCTTGACGCAAAAATGACAAAAATACCTTTGACAATTCGTTAAGAAGGATACTTAAAACGGGTGTCTACACGTATTCGACTGAGGAATGCTGAAAATTGTACTAAATATTTATGTTGTTAGTTTTAAGGTTGTTGGAATTTATGTCATTTTAAATATTTTGACCTAAAGTAATATTGAAGAATCCGATTGATGCCTTCGGCAAAAACTAGCCAAAAGGTATTCGCTGCAAAACACTAACACATTAAAAGGTCACGCTAGTTTTTATATAGACGTACCTTTAGATTATACTATTTCTGTAAGGAATACCGAAATGAGCTTGTATACATGTTATAAAACCAACAAGCGAATGCGAAAGCTGAACACAGCAGAAATGCTACAACAGGCTCCTTACAAGAAAGACAAAGAGCTTCTCTTCCAATCACCATTCCTATAATCATACTAAGCAATGGCAACAATAAGCAACCTTCCATGTAATATCGTCTCGTATAGCTACAACATTGTCTCTAAAGAACATGCTGGGACAAAACACACCTTTAAAACTAAAACAAGATATATATATATATGTATGTATGTGTGTATGTATATATAAAATAATTGTAATAATGATCAATTCACAACAAAATACAATTATAAAACTATTCCTAGCTACAAGAAAACAAACTGAACTAACAAAACTAGTTAGTTAAAACAAATGTCTTTTTTTTTTCAAGTAGCTATTATTTTTATGTTTCTCTAATCGGTTTGTTTCTTTGCATATGTGTGTATTTTTGAGTTGTGGGTCTCAGATTTTATTAAAGAAATGCTTTTGTTTGCTGTCCGTTGGAAATTATAAATTCAGTCATTTTTTTAGCATTGCTGAATCCATGTGATGTTTTCCCTTATTGTTTTTCCTTAGATTTCCATTTGTGGTTTGGCCCGATTTGATTCTCGTTTTTTGAATTTCGAATGCCGATTTTTATTTAGCTATCTAGTCCAGTTTTTTCGTTTTTATTTTGTTTTTGCTTTCCTCCGTTGTTCTTTTCTCATTGTTTTTTTTCTTTTTTTTTCTTTGTTTTTCTCTTGGTTGATCATGGCGGAAACTATTACCAACTTGTGTGGGAAGTTGTCTTTGATTGATGAGGAGGCAGTTAAGGTTGTAGTGGACAAGGATTGGTTTGACGGAGAGTCAGATAATGCTTGGTTTTGCTTGATTGGAAAATCTTACTCACGACGAGCAATTAATCTAGAGGCTATGTGAAATGTCTTCTTCAAAGCTTGAAGGCTGTCTAAGGGACTTTTGATTCGAGATATCAGTGAGAGGATCTTTCCATTCCAATTCGAGGATGAATTGGAAAGGGATAGGGTTTTAATTTCACAGCCATGGTCATTTAACAAGGCCCTCATCGTGTTGAAGGAATACGATGGCTATCAATTACGTACCCGAGGATATTGATTTCAAAATGTGCCCCTTTTGGATTCAAGTTCGTAGCTTTCCAATTCGTATGATGATTGAACGTGTAGCAAGAGCTCTTGGTGCGGCTATTGATCTTGTGTTGGAAGTAGATAATAATTGAGGGAGTATCTCCGGGTTCGAGTGAGTATCAATACCACAAAGCCAATGAAATGCTCCTCAATTGTGTCAATTTCGGGAAGTAGTGATATGCATGTTCTGCTTCAATATGAAAGCTTCCAGACTATTGTTATGTTTGCGGTGTATTAGAGCATCAAGAAGCAATTGTCCCATGGCTACTAAACTGAAGAAATTAGGGGGTACCATTGATAAGAGCTTCGGTGCAAGGCTTCGAGCTGACACACCAATTGTGTTATTTGCCAAGTATAATGGTGTTGAAGCTAGTAGCTAGGGCTAAGTCGGGTCGAAATGTGGGGGCTTCACAGGCAAGTCGACGTCAATTGGCGTTTTTCGCTGGAGGTAACCACTTGGAGGTAAGTCATATGTCTCTTGCCAATTCAGTGATGGGTGGTGGTGCTGTTGGTCACAGTGGTGGAAGGAGAGTGGACTTTCCGATGTAGATTATAGGGGCTTAAAACGTGGGGTTGGATGAGTAATTGAGGGATACGAGGAATGGTGGATGCGGACTCTATGTCGATTGGCAATAATCGTGAAGTTCAGTTGGAAGAAAATGAAGTGGCAGATTATTTAACTAAAAAGAAAAGGGATTCTAACTCAATTGTGGGTTGTTCAAAATTGGGCCAACAGTAGAGTTTGTCTCAGGGCCAAAGTGAATATCCAGATCCTGGGTGTTGGGCCTGTCTTACCAACAAGTCTTCCATCTAAGCTACATCACAAGGCTCATACTTCTTCAATTAATGAGAGTCTCCAGCCGGATTTGGTTGCTGCAAATGAGAAGCTATGTATGTTTCTGGAACCAAGGGAGGGTAAGTTTTCCTTCGTATTTGGGGTTGGTTCTACTTGGGGGAAGAAGGTTCCTCATCGTTGGAAAAAAGTTGCTTGGGTTGCTTCAGCTACTCTTCGTGCTGCTTCGGAAGCTATTATACATTCTCAAGATCGTAAGAACATTGTTTGGAGCCACGTGATCTTGATTTGAATGATTGCTCGGATTCTGCGAAGAAGTCTAAAGATCGTAAGGATGAAAGTGTCACCCCGAGTGAGGCTTTGCCATAGTGTAATGGAGTTCATCCAAATGTTGATGTAGTGTCATCGGTGAAAGATGGTCAGTAAGAACCATCTCTGCTGGGGACAATGAATTGTCTAGTGTGGAACTGTCGGGGAATGGGGGCATCCCATATAGTTCATGAATTAGAAATTTAATTTCTTGTAATAAGCCCTCCTTATTGTTTTAGTCCAAAACAAAGAAAAATAAGAATGAAATGGAATGGATATGTTCGATTGTGTTATGATTGTTCTCTCATTGTTGATTGTATGGGTAAGGCAGGTGGCTTGGCCCTTTTATGGCATAATGATGTTTATGTTTCAATTCTTTCCTTCTCTAATTCTCATATCGATGCGCAAATTGGTTCGAATTTGCTTACTGCTTGGAGATTTGTTAGCTTCTATGGTAGGCCTAAAACCCATCGTAGGAATGAATCCTGGCAACTTCTACGTACACTACAGAACAAATCATCTTTCCCATGGCTTTATTCGGGAGATTTCAATGAGATTCTTTCCGGACAAGAGAAGGTGGGTGGGGCAGTTCGACCTTACCATTAAATGAAAGCTTTCGCTCGGTAGTGGAGGAGTGTAATTTTCGTGATTGATCGAGTTGTTGATAAATCACAAAATAATCCTCACAAAACCTTAACAAGTAACTAGGGCAAGTAAGGGTCGAATTCCTCAGAGAAGGGTGCAACAAATATTGAAAATAAAACACTTGAGAACACTTAAGAAATTGGGGGGTTAGAAATCACAATTATAAAATAAAGCAATGTAAAATAAAACTAGAAACTAATTAAGAAAAACAATTAACTAAAAAGCATACTTCCTTCCATTGATAAATCAATTAATTAAGAGATATGGATCATTGACACAAAGCATGAATTTGACACAACTAATTATCAAATTTAGCAAGTATCAATTTTACGCCACTCTACTACTAGAGGTAAAACATCAAACAAGTTTCATTCAATAACCCTAATTGAATATGTTGGCCTAGGTTTTGAAGTGCCCTTCAATTCCTAACTTGCTATTAGCTAACCTCAACTTTTCGGGTCTAGAGATCAACTCTTTTATTCTAGATTTCTCCCACCGGTAAGTAGTAGGATCATCAAAGAATAAAACATTAAGATCATTCAATACTCACATGCATAATTAATTATAACCAAACTCATCTTCCTCTATTACTTTTCGGGCCTCTAGATTTCAATAAGATTTGATAATCCCATTGAACCCATGGTCCGTGGTAAACAATTTACTACCTAACAATTAAATCCGACGGTCCAGCACTAGACTTAATTTAGCTATAGATCAATCATTTATATCATCAGTGGCCATTCTAAATCAATAAAAATCATGATCATAACAATCATCACAGGGATTAATAAACATATTCAATCAGGAAATCATACCAAATTATAAGAACAAAAATCTCCCCATATCAATTAATTGAAATTATCAAAGGAAAAGAAGTATAAAGGATCAACCACTTATAAATTGAGTGAAATCCATAAAATAACAAAGAAAATAAGAAAACTTATGGAGCTTCCCAGCCTTGGGCGGTTGCCCAAGGAGGAAGAGAGAACATGCAGACTTCAAGAATAGAAAAGATTGTATCTAAAAATTATTAAGATTTATTGTATTCTAGGGTTTCTACTTAGGTGGGTATTTATAGGAGGCTACCTAGGGTTCCAATTAGAGTTAGGATTGACTTAAACCAACCCTAGGGTCGTGCTTAGCTGTTGAATAGGTCTTTAAGTCGGTTTAGGATAGCTAATTGGGCTGAAATAGGAGAATAACAAAGTCAGGCCCAAAACTGATTCTGCCAAAATCTTCAGGGGCATTTTTATCCATTCTAACGGCAGAACTGGATTTTGTGTTCTTCAGCAAAATTGTAGATCTTTGAGTTAGCTTTCTAAAGCACTTTGAATCATCTCAATCGGAGCTCTGTACAGAAAGTTATGAATTTTCTCCCAAAGTTTCGCTGAAATCAGATGCAATTAGAGTAACTTCAAGAGGAAGACACAAGGGCAGGGCACTGTTTTGGCAAACCCGATAGTTCCTGGGTGCCCAACTAGCAATCTCGGTACCTAGGTTGTTAAGCCTATGCGGCCAGGTCAACTGGCGACTTGTCAGAATTTCTTCTCTTCTTGACTTAATCTTCAATGTTCTTGATCTCTTCACCTTGGAAACTTTCAGCAATCATCTTCATGGCTTTTTTAAGCATCAAAATCATCTTCAAAGGTTCTTCAATCACATGAATCGAATCTACAATTCTTCCTTAAAAAATCCACTTGAATATTTGTGTCATTTTCCATCAAAATAGCTCCAAAATGTGGCAAAATCATCACTTTTGCACTTTTCATCTCTTAATTACCTATGAACACAAATATTGCCATTATAAGAAATATTCAAACATAATCAAGCATAAAATCTCATAAAAACGTAGGAAAATGATCATAAAAATATGGCATAATTTGGTCTTATCAGTGATTTACTGGTGTTGGGGCCTGTGTCGACGTGGCTGATCAGACCAAAATTATGCATCTTTTTATGGTCATTTTCCTATGCTTCTTGGGTATTTTATGCTTGATTATGCCTTATATTGGTTGTATTTGTGTTCATAGGTGTTGACAAGAAGAAAAGTGCAAAAACCATCAATTTTGTGCTTTTTGGATGATTTATGACACAAATATTTTCTAAGGACATTTTGGATGAAGAATGGAGCTATCATGTTCGTGATTGAAGAGCTTGAAGAGTCAATTTTATGCTATTCAAGGCAACCATGTGGGCACCCAGGAGGAGTCGAGGCCTTTGTTTGCGTGCTCAAGTTCAACAACTCCTGTCACTTCCTCTTGAAGCTTCTTCAATACTTTCCAGATTTGGCGACAGTTCGGGAAAACAGTCATAACTTTTGATCTAGAGCTCCAAATCAGGTGTATGAATACTATTGTTAGATTCAATTTAGCTTGAGTCAAGCTAATATTTGTCCAAGTGACAGTTGTAATTCTAGGAGTCCTAGGTTCAATGGGATTATTAAACCTTGTTGAAATCTATAGACCGAGATGGAAATAGATGTAGATGATTGGTTATGATTTATCATGCATGTGGAAAATATAATCTTAATGCTTGTTCTATGATGGGGTGGTTCTTGGAGTAGAAACAATAGGGATTAATTTTAGCGAGATGCGGATTAATTCTATTAGCATGTTGGAATTTGTTGTTGTATCAGACGCCTATTCCTAGACCAATTACTCAAATGGAGTTGTTTAAGATGTTAAGAAGATTACTTTGTTCCAATGAAAATTGATGTCTACGTCTTAGACTATATATCGATTTGGAATAATTTATGATTCTTAATTGATTGTAATTTAAGTAAAATTCATATTTTGTGTCTGTGATCCATGATTTACTTGATCAAAATAATTACCTAAAGGAGAAGAAGTATGTTTTTAATCAATTGTTTTTCTTAAATTATTTTCTAAATCTTAAGTTTAGTTTTATTTCATTGTTTTCTAGTTTAATTTAGCTATTTTGAAAAATCCATAACAATCCCTTTGGTAAGATTTTCTTTAGTATAATTTGACTTTAATTTGCTTCCACCTTCTCTGTGGATTCGACCCCTACTTGCCCTACTTAGTAGTTATTGGTTTGTGGGGATTTATTTTGTGGTTTGTTCAACGACCGATCAGTGGCATAGAAAAATCAATGGAGAGTTGGATTTCGAGAGGCTTGATCAAGCCTTTGCTACAGATTTATGGTGGCAGCGTTTTGGGCATTCGGTTAAGTGGCACTTGGTAACTACGGTCTCGGACCATTTGGCTTTGTTAATTTCGATTTGTGAACAACCAAGGGTGTATTTCAGGGAACTAAACTGTTTAAATTTGAATCCATGTCAAGTTCACATGCTGGTTTTGATAGTGTCGTGAATTAGTCATGGAAATCGTGGGATTATCGGTAGTATTGATTCTTGCAGGGTAGCTTTGGCGCAATGGAATAAATCGGTTTTTGGGAATGTTAGGGACCAGAAAGGATGATCTACGATAATGAAATGATAGCTTACGAGACCATTAACTTCATGCGGAATAGGAGAACTGGTAGGAAGTTTCATATGGCTCTCAAATTTGACTTAAGCAAGGCCTATGATGGACTGGAGTGGGATTGTCTTGAGGGATGTATGCACAAGAATGGGTTTTCTTCTCGATGGGTATCCTTGGTCATGGCCTGCATTCACGCAATATCCTATTCCGTTTTGATTAATGGTGTGGTAATGTTTGTCCATCTCATGGAATTCGGCAAGGGGATCTTGTATCCCCTTACTTGTTCTTGTTGTATATAGAACCTCTTTCATTCTTAATTGCTATTGTTGATGATACTGGATCAATTAAAGGAGTAGCAATTAACAGAACAACACCATGGATTTCGCATCTTTTTTTTTTTTTTTTGCAGATGATAGAATCCTTTTCTTACAAGCTCGTATGGAGGATTGTGAAGCCGTATTAGGCGTCTTGCATGGCTTCGAACAAGATTCTAGATAGCAGGTAAATATTGATAAGTCTTCCATTTTATTTAGTTCAAACACACCAGATGTTGTTAAATCTTCAATCATGAGACGGTTAGGAGTGCAGAGGATTTTAGAGAAGGATAAGTATTAAGATTACCAATTATGATTGGTAGTTCCAAGAAGTGTGAATTTCAATTTATTAAAGAGAGATTGGCCGACGTGTTAGTAGTTAGCAAAATAGATTGTTCTCAATAGCTAGTAAAGCAGTAATGATTCAATCGGTCGCTCAATCTATCCAGTGTACCTAATGAACGTCCTTCGATTTCCTTGGAGTTTCATTCATGAATTGAATATGATTTTAGCAAAATTTTGGTGGGGAAGTACTGACGATCATTAGAAGATTCATTGGAACGCATGGGAGGATTTGTGTGTGTCGAAAATGGATGATTTCGAAGCCTTCAACTTATCTCTGCTTGCAAAACAATGTTGGAGGCCTTTCCATAATACGGATTCGCTTTGTTTCTATATATTGAAGGCCAAGTAATTTCCATCTAGTGATCTATTGACCGCTTCCCTAGGCCATAACCCGTCATTTATCTGGAAAAGTCTTTTAGATGGGCGAAAGGTGATAAATATTGAATGCTCCAGATGGCGCATTGGTTGTAGTAATGTTGATTTTTGGCATGATAAATGGTTGGAGGCTCCTCAGAGTCTTAATCCTAGGCCTCGTGATGATGTGATATTCGAGAATGTGAAGGTCTCGGATATGATGGATTTCGAAGAATGACAATCGTGTGTGATGGCCGGGAGGAATCTATTTGTCATGTGTTTTTTAGATGTCCATTTAGTGCTTGAGTTTGGGAGTTAGTTGCTCCTTGGGTTAGTAATTGTGTTGAGGAATGGTTTGGTCTTGAGGATTTTTGGTCTCGGGTTATTTTTAAAACATGTAGTTTTTGGCAACTTGAGCTGGTTATTGTGCTTCTTTGGTCATTATGGAAAAATCAAAACAATTCTCTACATTCTTCCTATTTTGCTATGCCTCAAGCCTTAATTATCCTTTGTAGCTAGGAATTTAGTACATCAAATGAAGGATTTGTGCTCAGAAGCTTTGGTTATGGGCATTGTTAATGGTCCTAGGCATTGGCAACCCCCGCCCCTAGGCTTATTGAAGGTGAATATCGATGCTTCTTTTTGTTCCACTAGGAAAGAAGGTGGTTTAGGGGTTGTGATTCACAATAGTGTAGGGGAGATCGTAGTAAGTACTTCAAGACAAGTTAAGCTTTGTTTCAAGCTCACTCTATGCTGAAGTTCATGCCATTCTTTTTGGATTTGAGATTGCGCTGGAACACGACATGCAAAACTGCATTTTTGAAAGTGATTGTTTGATTGCAGTGATGGAGATTGTAAAGAATTCTCCGATATGGTGGGAAAACGGTTGTTTAATCTACGAAATTCGGGAGTTGGTTTCTTTATTTGATCAATGTTCTTTTGTACATGTTCATAGAGAAGCCAATATGTTGGCACATAGATAGCACATTTAGGTGCTGAGTATGTGTGGTGCAGGAACTTGCCTCCTAGCATTTGTAATCCTGATTTTCCAATTCAATGAAATTAAATAATTTATTCGTAGAAAAATAATTATATATTAATAATAAATTTTCTTTAAATGTTAATAATATAAACAAGAAGGATAGTCCGCGCTAGCGTCACGGAAAAATTTTGTTTGTTTTTTTTAATGAAGTTGTTGATTTCAGAAGAATATCTACAATTTATAATTATTTTTTTTCTCTAAATAGCTGGAAACAAAAACCAAAGAATTCAAAGCAAATTTTTCTAATTTCAAAATTATTGTCACTTTTCTAGGCAATGAAACTAAAGAGTACAATACATATTCATTTAAGATTCCAACTTTCTTTCTTCAGTAATAATTCAGTAATAAAAAAGACAGAAAAATTCACCTTAAAATCATAGTTAATATTCACGTGACAAAAAAGATTTGTACTCTAGGGTGAGAAAATTATATAGTATAATTCAAACTTCCTTGTTCTTATCATTCCAAATCATAGATTTTGCCCATTTATTTTCCGATGAACGAAACAGACAGAATTTTATTAAAAGGATTTTTTATGTTATCAGTCAAGACTCTACCTTTGAGCTTAAGGATATCCATTTGGCCTTCTCCTCAACTGTATTTGAGAGACTTAAATCATTAAAACACTAAGTTAAAGAGCAAATTCATCAAGTCCCAACACAGTGGCAATGTCGAAAGAAATGAAAAAGCATATCGAAAAAAACCATGAAAGTATGAAAGGCTAAAATCTCAATTAGGGCCCTGAACTTTGCCAAAAGGGTCAAATAAGTGCCCAAACTATGAAAAGGTCAAATTAGTGTCTGAACTTTTCGATTTGGGGCAATTCAGTCCAAAATGTTAGATTATAAGTATGTTAAATGTAAATAATCCAAAACATTTTGGACTGAATTGACCCAAATCAAAAAGTTCAGGCACTAATTTGACATTTTCATAGTTTAGGCACTTATTTGACCCTTTTGGCAAAGTTCAGGATCCTAATTGAGATTTTAGCCAAGTATGAAACAAAAACATTAGCAAAATTAAAAGGAAACATGAAATTTCCAGCCAACAACCTCCAAAAAGCACTCTATTTTTCTCCCATCCATTTACAAATAATTGAATGAATTCACAATTTGAAATACATGAGGAGCAATATATAACACACGTCACAATGCCATTAACTTTACACTACTGTCATCAACATCTTTTATACACATTTCAAATGGATGTAAGAGAAGGTTTCTTCCATGTTTTGCTCGGCAACCTTGTCTATAAAAAAAAAAAGAAAGAAAATGAACCATCTTAAAATTCATAATTGATATCAGCATATGCAATTGTGTAATTATCTATATAAATTGTTAATATATAACAGAAGAAAATCCTTGCTGCAACAACATGATAACTTTCTGTTTATTTGTTTATATTTTAAGAAATTCTAAACAGCTACAGAAGATCCAAAAGGGGCAAAAATTTAAAAAACTAACAAAAAAGATAGGAATCAAGTTAAACTAAAACTGACCTTAGTTGAGAAGAAACTCCTTACTGCAAAATCTACCATGGTATGAGGAAAACAAATATCAATAAAGAACACAAAAATCAATAAAGCTCTTCAATTATACCTATTTAAAATTTAAAATTACAATTTACCCTAAGCATTTTCTACCCATTTCAGTATCCTTCGAATCAAAGTACTAAAATTCTTAAACCCGACCCCCTATGGTTATGAAACTTACCACATTAACAATTACGAAAAGCACTTGTAAACTGAAAATCAAAGTCATGGTAGTCAAACTTCTCAATGTATTATATCATCATGACAGCTTTGGTTTTGTACGTTTGAAGAAGAGAAACAGCCACTACACTTCTAGTCAACAAAGTGGAGCACCCACCTCACCTTAAATTTAATATATATCATATATATGTTAGCTTAGCTCAAAAGTGTTGTTGACATAGTGTCTCAGAATGCTTTAAATTTAATCTAAGAAACAAATCCAACTAAAGCTTCTCAAGTGCCAAATTTACTCACTTTTCAGAGTTCAAAATTTTCATTCCCGAAATCCTGAGCTCGAGATTCTCTGACAGCAATTTTCGTCACACTCCTTGCTACATCCTGCAAGCTCCATTTCTCAAAATCAGCAAGTTGCACTTAATCTATCAACCATCACTAAAACAACTTGCTCTATAATAAAGCTATCTATCCACCTCCAATATTCAAAAGAACCATGTATTCAATACAAATATATAAATGTGATAGCTTAAAATTTTCACCATTAAACAACCATTAATAACAACCATAACAATAAATTATAAAGTCTAATCTTCTTTGCATTTAGCAGTTGTGTGTTCAAATTGAGTAAACCAACAGCCATTAAATTGATGAAATTAAGTGATTGACAACGAAATATACTACACAAATATTTAGCCTGGAAAATTAACAACCGAGCTCAAGCATTCACTTAACATGCTAAAAGTCAGCCACTCTTGTTTAACCAAAAACAACAACCCAGTTAGTAGGACGGATGAAGCAGACAGCAAAAAATTGGCATAGTTCTAAATCTAGAAAGAAAACACCTTGCTGAAAATCACAAAAACTGAAGAAAAGGTGAGACTTAGCTAAATAGAAACTATCAGGCAAAGAAAGGGGAACGGAGAGGCTGATCGATTTTACCATTAGTAATCCATATCAACACAAAATTCATTAGAAAAAAAAAGATCTAAATGCTGTGCATTTTATAAACTAAAAAGTTTTCAAAACGAAATCAGTCAACATTCTTCTTATTGTAAAAGGGAATTGCATATTTAATTCAGCATTCAATATCAACAAACATATCTCTTGCATACAAATGTATTGTGGAACATAATAAATTTCAACATGTACTAACAACCCTTTACCTTGTAAAACATGTCATCATCAGTCACTTTCATTGTTTCCGTTAACCTGCAAGTTGAAATGAAGACATTAAGGATATATGCATTGTCTTTCAAAAAAAGAAACGTCGCATGCTTCCATACGTGAATCAATCAATATTAAGTCAGCATTTAAACAAATGCATGTTTCCCTTAAAAATAAAGATTAAAAACAAATGCCTGTTAGGCAGGAACCTATTGCAATTAACAGAAGGAAGCAATTACCTACTGAATAGCAAAACGTTGACCAGGGGAAAATTACCTATTGGTAGTGATTAATTCTCAAGAGAAACTTAGCACGGCCAACATGAATCAACTCCTTTCGCTTCAACTGTATGAGGGGAGAGAAGAAACACTTCCCTGTTAGGCATTCTAAAATAAGAGCAACCGAAATATAAGATTAAGGAAAAACAAATAGAGCAATGGCAGCATAATCGGTTACAACTTTTCAGAAATCATTTATGTCTGAAAAACGAAGTCCTAACTCATAGTGAATTTTATCAATTTACCATATAATAGAAAAGATTTTAATGAATGATCACCTAAGCTGTTCAAGAACTCAAGTTTCCCACTACTTGTACTGGCTACAACTTGCAAGCACCAAATACTTTTTTGCTAACTGCAAAAAAAGGACTGCAATCAACCCAAAATTGAACCAAAAGGGAACAACAAAAGGAAACTGAAAAAAGGAACTTCAGGAAACCCCAAATCCAATAAAAAAATGTAGTTGACATGATTCAAGCGCAAAAACTTGAATAAGGAAAATGCTTTCAACGGGTTTTAATCGTTGATTTTTTATTAGCTCATTTCAAATCCTGTAAGAAAATCACGCAAAGAAAAAAAATTGTCTAAGCAATTAAAACTCAATCCCAAAATTTGATAAAGAGGCAGAATACTCATACACAATTAAAACCAATCATTCTTCAATGCTCATAAACAATTAAACTCAATACAAAACTTATGATTTTTTATTAGTCAATCAAGAGCCTGTAAAAGCAAATCAAGGCAAGGAATAAAAAAATTATATATATACAACACATAAAGCAGAACTACATAAACATGGGCATAAAAGAAACCTTGAACTCTGTCGAAACATTGTCTTTCGATAGAACTGATGAAGCAATAGTTTGCACTCGCTCCACCTCCATTTCATCTTCATTTTGCTCTTTCTCCACTTCTTTTTCACCTGAGAAAAAAATATAATAAACGAAGGGAAAATGGCTTAAATTTTGGTATAAGTAATTAGGTCCAATATTTAGTGCATGGGATACGGTTTTATAAGGGTGAGCTTGAAATCTAGGTAACATAAAATAATTAAGCATTTACTATCACATTTATATGATCAACTTAAAAAAGGGTTAAGGGAAAAGGACATGTTAACTAACATATAAATAAATATCAATCATAAACTTAAATAACTAACTCATGTAACTTTGTCAAAACACTTACACCATTAGAGCATGTTTAGGTCCGCAGATAGTGCATTCATATCCATTCTCCTGAGGAGTCAATGTTCCAAAACACTCACCACAAGCGATATAATACCATCCAAATTTCAAATTGATATCTCTTTCAAAAGCTTTGCACTTAAACCACCAATTCTAGAATAAGAACACACATCTTAAAACTGTTCGTATGCAGAGATTTAAACTAACTCAGTCAAAAGCAACATCATAATCTAACATTAACAACAGCGTGCTACATGGTATCCAGCTCAGCCTAATTGGTAGTCTCCAATGGAGTTAACTGAAATTGACTGCTTTCCATTTCACCAAGCAACTCTACATGTCCTTCATCAGCAGCTTGTCTGAAACGTGAAAAGCAAATGTTATAGACTTTAAAATTTAACCCTGTTATGTAGGACTGTTAACACCAAACATGTCTAACTTATCACCTGACTCTGAACTCCCATGTTTCAGGAATGTCAAGATTAAGAAATATCTTTGTTGCTGTAGCACTGGCTAAATAAAGCTCACCTGCAATTGCCAACCAAACATTCAATAATATATGCATAGAAAAGAAACAGGAAGAGCAAACCTTGTTTACACTTAAAGCTAAACAGCTAGCAATTTAAAACCAAAACTTACCTAGCAAAAGTTTTTACGACCATCCCAGCAAATATTTGTGTATTAATTAACAATCTAACATCAAATTTTTTGAACATGTAAAAGATGTATTAACCATATTTACAAATCCAGGCAGCACATCTCGTAACAAAAGAGGACAAAATTTATTCTAATATGCTCTTCAAAGTCTGGGTCAACGTAATAATAAATTTCTAAATAAGATTGCTTGTCAATATTAGAATCCTGATATGGAAAACAGCTATAAAATTTCTTATTATATATATATATATATATCAGTTCTTCTTTGCATATCATTTGCATAAAAACGAACAATCTTGGAATAAGAAACACATTATACAAAACTTTGAGATCCACATATATCAACCCCCAAGTAAAAGAGAATATGTAACAAAAAAGAAGAAGAAGAAGAAAACATAATGTTATGATATGTAGACGAAATCAGTGGAAAAGAATAGTCACTATACGTAGAAAATCCTATTAACCATCATAGAATTATCGAGAATGAGAAAATTCAAATCAGAAACTTTTGAATCAAGATCTCCTGCTATATTTAACCATCAAGTCTGACATAGATAGAAAATTGAGTCACTCTCTTCTTCTCTCTTTGCTACATAGTAAAAGCTGTGTAACTTCTTATTTATGAAAGCCATTTTCAAATCAATCATTTGAGACAATATAAAAAACTAAATATTTCATCCTTATCAATGATTATAATTTTCTCCAGTCTCGACAACATAAGAAAACAATATGAAAGAATTCCATATTAAAATATTGAATCACATAAATGAAAAGAATTCAAAACCAATCACATCAAATTGTGATCCAAGTGCAGAGCAATTAAGACAAAGAACTTTAGCTTTCTTAAAAAAATAGCCCAACAGATTTGGTAATATAAAAGAATCCAATCACATAAAGACCAATTAAGATAATATCCATTAGCATCAGACTGGAATCGAAGTGCAACATATTTGGTATAAAGAACCAATTCAAACAAAGGACTTTAGCATTCTTTAAAAAATAGCACAACAGATTTGGTAATATATATATTGGTACTTTGCATCAAAGTACTGAAGAATATATAATTGGAATCTAAGAAATAATTCAGAAAATGCAATAGAGATCTCAGACATTGATAAAGGCAAGAGAACAACCTGCTTTTGACTTGCCAAATGCTTCTCCCTTTGTAATATCATCGATAAAATGGCGTAGCTTAATTCTGAATACGCGAGTCACTATGTCAGGCCTATCTTCCGGATGCTGACCTCTAATTTCCTTTAGAGCTTCAGTTATCTCAGGCCACTTTGGATTTGCATGTGAAGGTTATAAATAAGTGCGGGTACTCATGGAATCTACAAATTGCCATCGCTTCTTGATATTTTTCAAACAAATACCTTGGACCTGATATGAAGCTTGTCAGCATTTGAATCCATATATTTTTCAAAATTAATCAAAACATTTGAATTTACCTAAAAAAATCCCCATTCCTTGCAATCCATATATTTAACAACTAAAAAAGAAATTGAAAAAAGGAAATCAAGACTTACAGAAGTACCAATGAGTAGGTTACATAATTAGAAGAGGAAGAGAGAAAACGAAATTGGGTTAAATCTAAAGTAATTCCAAACAAAATCAGTAATCAAAACCCAGGCCACAATAGGTATTCATAAGTTCAAATTATACAAATTTAAAACTGATAATTTCAAGGATAGAAAGGATAAGAACTTACACTGATGAAGAGACAGTAAGATCAACAAATACATGGGTGCTCAATTCCAAATGTTGCAAAACAGAGAAAGGGGAATCAATTCTAAATCTTCACTAAATCAAAGAACGATAAAGCAAAAACAGCAAACGAACCAAATGAAAAAGGAATCATCGGGGGAACCTGAAAGATCACCGGAAAGTGAAAACGGAATAAACAAAACCAATCAAGCAGTACAAATACCCAGCCAAATATATTGATACAAAACCAATCTGGTAAATCAGAACAGTACCGCCATATAAATGCTATCTGCCTCCCTCTCTCTTCCTCTCTGGATCGTTTCGCCTTCACCCGATATATGCAAAATGAAACTAAACAATACGGGGGAGAAAAAAGATGATGGGATTGCTTTGATTTTAGTCTCAGCTACCCTCCCTCCATGGGTTTACGGGAAAAAAAAACAGAGAGAAATTGGGGAAGGGACGGAGAAGGAGAAGAGTTGCCTTTGAACTCTGTTTTTTTTTTTTAAGGATGAGAGAAACATTGAACAACCAAACAACATTAATTAGATTTAACATCAGACATTTAATTAGTTAAAACGGGAGATTACTATAATCACCTTGGCTGAAAAAGACATACAACATCTAAAGGTGAGGACAATGAAGTAAAAAATCGTGAGATTAAATGACGAAAACGGGGCGATTAGCTCTTACCTGATTGAAAGTTGAAAGGGGCTGTGAGTCTTTTCCAGAGTGCATAAAATTAATATGTAGTATATATTATTATATATATGATAATTATATATATAATGATATAATAATTGCAATTCATTAATTAATAAAGTAAAATATACTAGAATAATAGAATAACAAATACTTAACTGGAGTACTTAATATTTTTATATAACTTTAAACAAAATAATTTAAAGTTAAAGGATTCATAGAACTAATTAAGATACAATTCATTGAATCAGATGGAATTTTACTTAACCCATTTTTAGAGTAGTATTACTAGTATTAACAAGTTACTTCTATTTCTAGTGTTTTGAGGCTTATCCTTGGAGCGTAATAAGTTAAAATTCTCTCAACAAATGCAATCGAATTTGTATTCTCATTTCTTACTCTTATTAGAGATCGCTTACCATCTTAAATAATCATTTTGTTGATGATTTTTATTAAAAATAATTTCTTGGAAAATAGCTACACTCGAACTCGAATCCAATTCAGATTCTAGATATTGAATCATGAGCAAACCCGATATTAGCTCGAATCCGAGCCCAACCTGATACCGAACCTAATGGAGTCTAAAACCGAAATGACCAACTCGAACCTGACCCAACCTGTTCAATTGCCATCTCTACTTTGAACAAACCTTTGAAAAATTTTAAATTCTTTGACCAATACAACAAAATCCTATTTGGTGAGTACTTCACCACATTTTTTTTATTTTTACTATGTATAAGACCCCGCTTCGTTGCGGGGTCGAAAATTTTATGAAGGGATCTTTATTAATCGGACATTTGAATAAAAAATTATATGATATTAAATAAACCGTCAATCAAAACCAAAAAATGTCGGAAGTCTTTTTTAAATTTGAAACATAAAAAATAGCTTTCAAGTCCTTCATAAATTACCTTAATTAGACAAATAGAACAAAGAAAAAAAAT
Organism: Corchorus capsularis; assembly: GCA_001974805.1. NCBI lineage: Eukaryota > Viridiplantae > Streptophyta > Magnoliopsida > Malvales > Malvaceae > Corchorus > Corchorus capsularis. The sequence continues at coordinate 2,401 of AWWV01012223.1, read as the reverse complement.
TGAAGCATTAAATCGAGTAAGATAGAATTTGTAAAGAACGAAGTAGTATAAAGTAGAAAAGTATGAGGATCATTTGATAAATAATCCAAATAAGAAAATGTTTGTTGATGGAGATCTTGAAAACATAACAATTCCCTTTTTAAACCCTTAATGAAACTCGTATATCAAATTTAGCTTTTAGGTCTTCCATGAAAGTCGTAGATCATACAAAAACCTTTTAAACGACACTTGAATAACATTAATCGGACATGTGGGTAAAAACTTATATGATATTAAATAGACTAGCAACCAAAATCGCCAAATTTCGGAAGAATTTTTTGAATTGAAACATAAAAATTGGCTTTTTACCCCTTCATGAAAGTTGTAAATCATGAAATTACCTTTTAATAGACACCTGAATCACCTTAATTGGACAAATAGAAAAAAAAAATACCTAAAACGTTAAAACGATTTGTAAATGACTAAATAGCATAAAATAGAAAAGTATATGGATCAATTCATAAATGACCCAAAAAAAATTTGGGGTTGATGGAGATGGGACCCACCAAGTGTATATTTTCCCAAAGTTCCCAAAATGCCCTTGGTCACCAACTCAAATTACAAATGAACTAAGCATGAAATGATGAAAATACCCCTCCCAATTTGTGCATGAATTCATAAGATCAAATCTTTAGATTGATTTTTTGGTATTTTCTCCTCCTATTCTTATTGTTTTGTTATAATTTCGTACTAAATTTTATCTCTTCCTATAGGTGAATATATGCCCCACTCAAATCCAATAATCCCTCTAATATATAGTGAAATATATTTTGGAAAATTATACCATACACTGTCAGTAGAGTTTAGCAGACTATACATGCGGGGTCTAAGGGTTGACATGTATTCTTTAAAGAATATTTTTTAATTTTAAAAACAAAATTAATTCAGAAAATGGGTATGTGTCAACTCCCAGTCCGCTTATGAAATCCAAAATTTACACTGTCAATGTATCAAATAATTATCCATATATTTTTATATATTTTGTTATTTGTAATTGTGTATCCACTAAAATATAAAATATATATAAATATTAAAGAATCCACATTATAGCTAAACACAACAAAACACAAAAAAAAATAATAATAAATAGTAAGTAACTTTTGTTTTAATTTCTCTCACCAATGCATCCTATTATGTCTTGCAATCTCATTTGTCTTCTCAAATCATGTCAACTTTTACCCTTCATATCCCACACTACTATACATCTTACTTTCCTATGTTTTTACCTTTCCAACCTTAATGAGAGTTAGTTTAGTTATAATTATAGGGAGAGAAAAAATTTAAGAAAAACTATATATTAAGATGAAAGTGGTGACAATTTTCTCATACAAATATATAAGTGTTAAATATTGAGAACTAGAGTACAATTTTTTGATTATAGACATCATGGATTCACCCTTCTTGTACATTCCTATTTTATGACGATTGAACCGCAATACTTCAATATACGGTTTGGGTACTAATTTTGATTTCATTTGTTCAAGCCTGACTTATAAATAATGAAAAATGAGAAATGATTAATTTTATGATTTATGAAAATAGAAAAGTATTTAACCTATTTGAAAATATTCACTCTCCGAATATTCCAATGAAATCCTAAACCACTAATGAATAAACAAAAAAGGCACACAGTAATTACTCATGCGACGTTAAAAAGACGCTCCTTGAATCCCAAGTTGAAGACAACTGCTTGTTTTCCAAGTCCTTCCTAAAAATAAACGTCAAATGCCACAAAGCCTTCCAACTCGTAATTAATTAGTCTTAATTCACTATATATATATGTATATTTTGATCGATCGTTAAGTAGGAATTAATTTCCATGGCCGGCCTTCAATATAACTTCTTCCCCACCGATTTCTACTACCCTCGTCTCCAGTCGACTGTGCCTGCGGCAGATACCGGTCGAGCAGCGGCGGTGATTGTTAAGACGCAGACGCCGAATAAAGAGGTCGGCGACGAACTTGAATGGCCAAAAAGCCTCGGGTTTAGGGTTCGGCAAGCAGGCAGCAGCAAGCAGCAGGCTGGTGTCTCCATGAGCATTCAACACCAAAATCAAGGGAAACCTTATGTGGAAAATCAAGGCAAACTTGTCAAGTATTCCTCAAATCAGGTTTCTTGGTTCACTTTGATTCCCGAAGAGCTCTCTGATTTTTCTTGAGCTGGGGTTTTAGAATGGAACAAAGTTAACTTCATAGATGATGTCTATGAAAGTTTTATCAATATATATCAATATATATATATATATGTTTTCTTTTAGTGCTTTTGGACTTTGGTACACATTCCCCTATCTTTTTAATTTTTGTTTTTTCAATTTCCTTATGTAAATTTTAGTATGTAATCAATGAAGTTTCTGTCTGATTTT